>PVIR01004069.1:0-82524 GCA_004026965.1 Petromus typicus
GATAGGAAAATCTTCAACAACTGCAGATAAAGACTTAATACCAATGAATAAGGATCTGCACAATTATGTTGTATTTATTATGTGAAAGAAAGTTGCTAAGCCACTAAAGCATAGAGTAAAAAATATAATCAACCGTAGGACTTGGGGTGTAAGTCGGTTGTAGTCTACAAGTCTAGCACAAGTGACATGCCGAATTCAATGCCACTCTCCACATAGTTATGTATGTATTACCTAGATAGTTAAATATACATATCTGTATAGACATGCACAGATGCACATCTATTTATATGCAGATATATAGATATAGATACAGATAGACAGATATAGATAGATATAGATAGATAGATAGATAGATAGATAGATAGATAGATAGGTCTAGACCCTCATAGCACTGCATATATAAAATAAAATGTATCTATGACATTTTAAAATGTGTAATAAAAGAAAGGGGAAGAAGAGGATAAAAATAACAAAGGGAGGAGAAAGTGTCCACGTAGACAAAGTCATGCATTCTGCTCAAAATTTAAGGAATATTTTTGAAAGTACAACTAAAATTTGAGCACTCATTAAAAAGTAGAGTATTTGCACGTTAGTATTTAATAATTTGAGCAGAAACATTTGCATGACATCTAAGAAATTAAACAAAATAATCGTACAGTAAAGAACTTGAAACTTTTTCCTAGAATATTCCTGATTTATAATTTTATTTGAATTCCTCTTCTGATTTTTATGTTTATTCAGTTTTGGATACACATAAATTAATCTGACTCTTCTTTCATTATTTTTTGTTTTCTAAAATTGTGTCGCATATCTAAAGTTGAAATACTGACACTTTACAGCACGAATTAAGGGTTTTCATCATGTACACGTGAAACTTTTTCTTTGTAGTAAAGGTAAGTAGCTTTTCAGTCAACTTGTCAATGACTCAAATAGAATTACTTTTTATTAAAAAATAGACAAAAATTAGAACTAAACTTTATAACAGTACAACTCATAATAGTCAAATCTTGGAAGAGAACTATACATCCATCAGCAAATGAACTGATAAAGAAAATAAATTGAAACACAATGGAATGTAATTCATGATCCAATTATTTGTAGGAAAATAGATACATTTTGAGACCATTATGCTAAATGAAATAAGCCAGACACACAAACGTAAGTATGGCAGGTTTTCTCTTACATGAGAAACCTAATATGTAAGTAAGTTAATGAGTATAATAACAGCTAGAGAACAGGAAAGAGGGTGACAGGTCTCCAAAAGGGAAGGTGAACAAGTGACGAACATGAGGTGGATGGAGGGGAAGGAAAAGGGACTAACAACAGAATCGAGAGCGTGATGCACAGGTGCCGACTCCTCACCAGGAATGGAATCACACTCCACAAGCAGGGCTGATGAAATTAAGAGTCCTTAAATTTAAGAAGTACATTTTCGTGATGAGCAGAAATGTTGATATATTGGCACAACAAAATTTGCAATATTAATTTATATTTTCTTAAAAAATGAAAATCTTAGAACAATGGACACACAACCCCACAAGGCAAAGCCTAGATAAAGCTGGGTAGTTGCCATTTCTGTCTGACTGTGCCCAGGATTCCAAGTTGTGCCACCCATTCTTCCTGTACTGTCTGGGGTCCATTTTGCCCCCGCATGTGCCTTGTATCTGCACAGTTAAGCATTTAGTGAAAGTTTTCATTTTAAATAATAGATTAGAGAGATGTTCACAGGGAAGACCTGTCAGGATTGACAGGGCTCTGGTCTCCCGAGGGAACTACATTGTCACTGCTGTCTTTAATTGAATGAATATTTGTTGGGTTCACCTGGACATGTAGTGCTAGCAAGCCAGTGTGTTGTGTGAGGAGATGGGGGCACAGGAGGTGCATGTTGCTTATGAAAAGATGGAACATTCACAGATGCATTTGTGAATCTAAGAAATCATTCCACTATTCATGCTATACACACCAGTGAAGCAAAGTGTTCTTTAGAATTTAACTTACCCCTTGGTGCCAGGAGAAAACAGAGTTGTGTTTGCATATTCACAAGTTCTATGTCCCCAGGTTCAATTGACTATGTATTGGAAATATTTGGAGAAAATTTGCAACTGTATTGAATGTGCAAAGACTATTTCCTGTTGATATTCCCTAAATAATATGTGTGAACAGCTATTTGCATAGCTTTACCATTCTAGTAGGTATTAAAAGTAGCCTAGAGATAGATGGAACTCTGTAGAGGGTGTGTGCTGGTCATATGAAAATGCTACAGCATTTTACGAGGAACTGGAGCAGCCCTGGACTTTGGTAACCCTGGGGATCCTGGAACCAATCCCTTATGATATGAACCAACACAACACATAGCTGGTAGTGCTTAGCATGGGATTAATTTCAAGGTTGGACAAAATTCTATGTCCAATTCTCCAGAAAGACAGACTGACCAGAAACCTTAATGGATATGTACTTTATCTGAGGATGTTACAGTGAGGAGAAAGGGATATAGTTTAAAATGTTTAGACCAGTTCTGTTGTTACAGTTCTTTGTGGTTCCTGTCCATCTGAAGACAGCACCACATTCATTCTTGGGGATTTCTGTGTAATACATTTGACCACTTTGGAGAATCCAGCTTCATTGGACACACTGACAATCAGGTAAACATAAAAATAAATTACAGCAGACAACCAACTTTCCTGCTTGCAAATAATGCTTAATAGAGACTTGTTTTGTGGAATAAAGCTTAACAGCACCAGAGAGTAAAGTCTAAAGCCTTCAGACACAAATGAAAAGCAGACAGTACTCTCAACTTATGCTTGATAATAAAAAATGTCCTTATGGTTGTGGCCGATAACATGGCGAGCTCTTCTCTTGGGAATGTCATGGGTTGAAGGCATCCTCATCCAGCAGGGTGCTCCATTACAGCCCTTCCTAGAAGCAGTTTGGTTCCTTGCCCCACTGCCACAACTTCTGCACTCAAGTCTGCACGGAAATCCACCCAGGTGAGCTCAGCCTGAGCAGAGCACTTCGCATGCTTTTCTGAGGAAGATGTCTTTTGTGGAGACCAGATGGGAAAAACAAGGCCTGTCTGGTCTCCACCAGAGCGCTGAGAAGAAAGAGGATGCGCTGGCACGCTGCAGGGAGAAGTGGAAGCACCTGGGGTTGAGTTGTTTACCTGGAGAAGCACCATGGGTCAGGGGAAGACAGGTGAGTCCTGTGGACTCTGATTGCTGGTGCTTGTGTCTGAGTGAACTAAGGCGAGGTGAACCAGGCCCTCGGGGCTCCATGTCGAAGCAAGACATGAGCCCCCTGGACTCCCAGAGATTAACTTGTCTGTGTGTCTATTTTTCATCCACATCACCCCTTGGGCACGTTCAGCTCAGCTCATATGCAGGTTCTTCCCATCTTCGTATTTTTTTTCCTCCTGTCTTTCTCTTCAGTTTTGACTATTTCTAAAGCCTAAGCAAAAAATGCAACCTAGAAATAATCTTCTTTTGTCAGACTTTTTAGAAACAGACATACTGTTGCTTAAAAGGTCTCATTTAGAAAAGTATGAACCATCTCTCTGTATAGCTCTGTATATCTGGGAGCACTGGAGACACAGGAATCCATTTAGAGGCACCTCTTCAGGTTTCCCCGACTGTAGGCTATCACACTACAGCTTGTCTAGGACATTGCTGGAAGTTCATACAGAGGAGAATACTTAGAGTTCTTTAGAAATGATAGGCAGTTCAGTTAGAAAAGTATAGAAAATATAGTCGCATCAGCAGGCACATAAGGAAAACATATAATATTGATTTGCATGCAAGTTTATTTGAAAGGAAAAAAATGCATTATAATAACTTGTAACATTAAATAACTTTGGAAGGCTGACAAGTTATATATAATTCAATAACTTTCTAATTCATGGAAAAATTACTTAGAAAACAATGACAAAAAGTATTACTCTCCAGAGAAACAAAATTTGAAGCATTTGATACTTGAGTGAAACTCCAAAGTGTTTTTCAAGATCTAGGCATGGCAAAATACATTCAGATCAAATAAAATAATTCTGCACAAGTAGGACCCATTTCCAAACTGATCCTCGCAACTAAAATGAACTCCTTCAATATTTAATTATATGTATTTTAATTTTTGAAAGAGATGTCTAAGTTCATCTGCTAGAATAAGTATGAAAGTATAGCTACTAAGATTTCAAAGGGGAGCTTCTTAATCTGATTGATATTAAACAAATGAGAAATTCATTAGAAATAGTGCTAGAAAAGACAGAAGAAAAATGGAACAGTGTGTAGAGCTACAAGTTTGTATCAATAACTGATATTTGACATTTAAAAACAGCAGATTTTCTAAATGCTTGTCCCAGGTATAACTAAGTTTAATATGGTTGAAAAGATGAAAATGTGCAAGCAAAATAGTGTTTAAAAACGCAAAACTGAATAATCATCAAATATTGTGGCTTGTAAAAGACGTAGATGATTAGTTCTAGTTGTTAGTCTAGATAGGGATTGTGCTGATCTCTGATTTCCTTTTCCTCCTAAGGAAGCCATGGCTGCATCAGAAAACTATCTTTAATTCATGAATTCATTGATTAAGTGCTGATTACACTTAGAACGCAGTGAGCAGCAGTGCTGCAGTTCGTCCTCACCCTCACATCTGGGAGTTGCTGCTCTCTGCTCCCAGAGGGAATCGTTAGGCAAATGTCCGGAGACTGCAAGAGCAGAGACATGAGTTCTCTGCTGTTCACTTTCTCTGCAAGTCTATGCATTAGGGTGAAAGAACTGTCTGCTACTAAGGACATTTACTTCACAGCATCAAAGGGGCTTTTACAAAATTCATTAGAAGGCAAAAGACTGTCTGTCTTTCCCCTTCCTTCAGAATGTAAACTGTTCAGAAAAGTCCTCAAATTATCCTTTTATACTGAAAAAAACCAAAAATTTAAGATTAAGAATCTAAAAGAAATATAATGATAATAAAAATACAATAGATTATGAAGCAGTTATAACAATAATTCAGTTTCCTGTAGTGAAAAAAAAAAGGCTTAGCAATCCCTGTGTTTATAATAATCTTGTAAAAGTTTCCAGTCCACAGTCTGTGCACTTGATATCCAGAGCTGGGCTTTGGCAAGAGGAAAACTTCCTGAATTTTGTGATCATCCTTCAAAGTCCATAGGCATATTGTCAGACAGAACTGAGTCACTGGCCCCAATGACAGCCCAGAATGACACGTCATTTAACAGAGGAGGGAAAAGGTAAAAATAATGTAAGTGTGGTTTCAGCTGGTGCTGAGTCACATCGTCAAAGGCAAAACTGCAAACATTTCCATCCCTCACCAGTTGTGTGATCTGACATGCAGAGACAGCAAAAGGGTTTTATACCCTCAGCAAGACAAAGGCAGTTTGAAACGTTTATAGAAATAACTGATTTTTGATGCACTTTCAATTTAGTCATCTCTGACTTGAATGATAAAATGATCCTCTAAATTTATTATACAGAAATGCTTTTCAATTGAAGCTCCACTTTCAAATTCATGCTGGTTTATTTCATTAGATTATGTTATGACAAACACTCAAGAATGTGTCTTAAAAAACAAGAGTAACTGATAATTCAGTTGAATAGAATATTAATATGATGTTTCATTTAATTTGAGGATGATTAAATGAGTGAAAGCCAGGATCATAATGGATTTTAACTATTCTCTTTACAAACTTTTAGTTCAAGAAGTCTATGAAATTTTATCGTAGACTGCAGATTATTTTATAACTCTGGAGGATATTGTTATTCATAATCTTTGACATTTACTTGTGAACAGCATAAATATTTGGGGGGTTTTATTTACTTTTATGTTTAATCCTCTACTCTGCTTGATGATCAAACAGGAAGTCCTGTATATTTAAAATAAATAAATCACTGACCCAACTTTTAGCAAAGCCACAAATAAAGGAAAAGAGAATTCACCACTAGCAAGACCAAAAAATCATTTGGGGTTGTTGCTTGGACTGTCATAAAGGGTTTTTCCTCAAACAGCTACATCTATGGTGGATGCAAAATCAATTCTTTCCTCTATTTACAACCAAAATGGATTCCAGTTTTCTCTCAAATATACCCTCAAAATTTGTGTTTCTAATGCTGCCATACTTTTTATTCTATCCTAAGTACTCATGAATGCTATTTTTTATATATTAACTTTAATGTTTTCACTTTTTAAAGGCATTTGTTTGGTTAGTTTGTTGAACAATGGTAAGTATACTTGACTTAGGAGCCCTGATCAACACAGGAAAGGGGCCTGCAGGCTGGTACTGCAGCGAGGACCGGTTCAAGTGTCTCTGCTTAGAGCCTGTGTGATACCAATCATCAGAGCTGGAGAGGAGAAAGAAGTAACACGAAAATTTGATAGGAGGTAAAAAATCATTTGGCATAACTCTATCTATAATGCCCTAAAGTACCAATTGAAAAGTAATATAAATAGCAAAGAACTTTTATAAAATGAGTTTAGCATTAGTACACACACAGAAAAAGTCACAGAAATAGCATTCTTACAAAGAAATAGCAGCCATTTACCAAAGTGAAGATCTGCAGTTACTTTTATAAACAGATGAAACAATTCTCTAGAAACCAGATCAGAACACAGCAGAAAACTGTACACAAAATAGATGTCCTGATGTTATGTTATTCTCCTTTTTCAACTATGCAAGTCTGTTGTAAAGTTCAACTTGGGAAAAATAGATGCATATTTTTTAGGAACCATTTTTTAAAAGAAGTGCATGAGAAGTTTCACATGATCAGTTTCTAGACAATTTTAGAATCACAAGAGTACTACAGTGACTTAGGAATAGCTAACCTTATGGTGCAGGCTATAAAAGCAAGTGAAGCAACACATACGGGGACTGAGGGATCCAGTTTACACATCAGAGCAGCTAAGAAGACAGGGATTTATTCAGTAAGTGCATTTGTCTGGATCAGTAGTTTGGAAAATTAAGATATAAATGACCTCTTTAGATAACTGGAGTTGGCCTAGAGTTGTATACTACTCATGAAAACACAATATGCATACATTTTTTTACCAGATTTTATAAGATAAACTCATTATAAGCTTAGAATAGTAAAAGCCTATCTTAACAAAAATCAGAACGTAGAAATCATGAAACAAGGGTGGGTTACTTTCATCAGCCAACTGTAACACATTTATTTCATCACAGTAAAATCAAACAAAATGCTTGCAAAGTAGGATAAAGGACAAATTCCAGCTGAATAATTTTTGACATAAATATAGTTCATAACACTAATTTATTTAATATATACAAAGTTCCTACAAATCAATAACTATAGGTCAGCAATCTGATATAAATAAAAGAGCAAAAGGCTTGAAATGTCAGTTCATATGAAAATATAAATTATTTTTACACATGTGAAAAATGCTCAAGTCTACTCATAATGCCTACTCATAATGAAATATTATTTTCACTCATCCAATTCATTAAACCAAAGCAATAAGATATTAGACTGACTAGAAAAACTGGATGTTTGCGGAAGTGGATGAAGGAAGAGCTCATAAAACTTCACAAATGACAATTTTACCATTATCTACCTCCCATTTAAATATGTATTCACACCAGCATGGTGGATCACGCCTGTAATCCCAGCAGTCAGGAGGCTGAGGAAGAAGGCTGGCTGTGAGTTTAAGACCAGCCTGGGCTACATAGTGAGTTCAGGGCCAGCCTGAACTACAAAGCAAGACCCTGCCTCAATAAATAAGCATTCCCAACCAATACCAATATCTCATGCACCCAGTCCTAGTGAACCTATCTTGTGCATCTATGTGAAATACTTGTTCATTGAAATATGCACACAATATTAAAAGTTTGCAAAGAACTCAAAAATCTATTAAAAGAAATTTACACTTACAAATCTTCTACTACCCTTAATATAAATTTTAAAAATATATCATTTCTATCATACAAGCAAGATTGAAGTTTACAGAATTCAAAATTATTTTAAATCACATGTATACATCTATATGCTATGTTGTGCACTCATGTATGCATATGTGTATGCTGAGGCTTATATGCATATCTTTGTTTGCATTCGTATGTTGAACCTTTGCCCCTGGGGAGAGAAGTAGCCATGTATAAGGAGGAAGTCTCATTAGTGAAGAAACTTCCTTGAACACTCTTTTATAACTTGAGCTTTTATTTTGTGCCTGTATCAGTTATTCACAAATAACTCAGGGAGATTAAACACTAGGTCATGAACAGTTTGAGCGTGAAAACAGAGGCAGGGTACTAATGAATGAGTACCAGAGACTCTCACCAAGCTGGCCTGTGCATGCAAAGGCAGCTCTTAGTAACCCTGCGGCTCTTCTGGAGCAGCTTCCAGCAGTTCAGCAGGTGGGAAATACAGGGAAGTAGGAGCTCAAAACGCATAGACCTGAAGATTAACTCCCCCTATATTCTTACCAGACTGAAGAAGCTAAAAGCCAAACTCTGAGCCACGCTGCAGTCGTGCAGTTACCCAGATAGCAGGAAGCACGTGTAATTCCTTTCAGAGATGAAATCAAATAAATGAAACAAAGACGAAAGGGTGCGCACACACAGGTACTTCTGAGGAGTGAGGGTTCTGTGGTGCCCGTGTAACCTTCACAGACCTTAAAATGAGACATGAATTCAGTTGCAAGGGTGTGGAAGAGCATCCTTCAGGTGAGTTAGTAACGTGAACAGAGTTAGAAGAATGAGCCGGGTGCTTGTGGGAGCAGTGCGAGCAATGTTGGGGAGTTATTAAAATACTTTAGAGTGCTTACAGTGTTCCAAGGACTACATTTGAGCAATGTATAAAAATCTAAAATCATAAACGAAGAAGCTCAGAGTGAATGCCGATTGTACAATGAAATGGCAATTACAATTACAGCCACTTAAATTGGACATGTACGTGAATAAAATAAGCTAGACCACTATCTGAACAGGGACCAGAAGGTGCTGATTTCAAACTAGCTCCAGAGTCAGCCGAGGGCTCTGATCTGACACACTCGTGTGCAGAGAAGTGTTCCCCTTCTGTAGTGGAGGAGAGTGTGGAAGTCTGGGCTCCCACTAGCACTCAAGCATTGTCTGCAGCACTAACATAGGACCACAGGCCAATAACCTCAGCATTCCGGCCTGGTGTCTCCTCACGAATGGTTGTAACACCAACGAGCTATCCGAGAGGTTTATTTTTTTGAAAAACAAGTCACTATGTATTTCAAAGTTCAAATCAGCACCAATATATTGGCTCCCAGATCCACAGGTCACAAATCCAGTATTCGGCTTAGAACTGAGTGTAGTTCTGTCTATAATCTATAAGATCTTATCTCTATGCAGCTTATTTGAAATGCTCAACAACCACAGGGTTAATAAGAAATACCACATTTTTATTATTTGCTACTCGTCAAACGGACAGACAAATCACAGAGTCGCCAGCCAATAGGAGGTTGGGAGACAGGACTGGAGCCCAGCAGGGAAGGGAACCACCACGTGGGACAGCACTCACATCTCCCTTCACGTCCACTCTGGGCCTTCCCCGCGCCCACGGTGACTAAGGCCCCTTCCCAAAGGAGAACTTCGAGGCTGGGCAAGGAACTGACTTGGAGGGGAAGGAGTTCTAGAAGTGGGAACAGTGTCAGTTCAGGATGAGCTGCCCGAAGCCAAACACCAAACCTTCGAGATAATCCCTTAGAAACCACCTTAGTTGTTTGGCTTTTTTTTTTTTTTTTTTTTTTTTTTTTTTAGGTTTTTTTGAGACAGGGTCTCGCTTTGTGGTTCAGGCTGGCCCTGAGCTCAGCCTCAAACTCACATCACAATCCTCCTGCCTCTGCCTCCCAAGTGCTGGGATTACAGGCGTGAGCCACCACGCCCGGCACTGTGGTATGTGATACTGGTTGCTGCTGGGTGTGGGTCTCCACACCCAGTATTGTTATGTGGTTACCGGGGAATCGAACCCGGGCCCTTGCGCTTGCAAGACAGGTGCCGGAACCACTGAGCTAAATCCCTGGCCCATTAGTTGTTTGGCTTTGATAGCTACACCTGTAGGACAGGTGGTTTAAAAGCATTTATTTCTCATAGTTCTGGAAGCCGGAAGACTGAAACCTGCGTGCAGGCAGGTTGGTGTCTGGTGAGATTTCCTGGCTCACAGGCGCTGTCTTCTACTGTGTGGGCACCAGGCAGGGAGCGAATGCCATCCTCTCTCTGAGGTCCATGTTGGGCGCTAATCCCATCCATAAGGGCTCCACCCTCGAGGACTAAGGGCTTTTCCAAATTCCACCTCCAGGCAGCTTCACAACGGGGGTTTAGGATTCAGTCCATGAACTGTGGAAGAAGAGAAATACGTCTGCAGCCAATTGCAAGAACCCTTCAGTGGTTTCCTTTTTATTTTTCTGCTACTTTGTTCTATTGTAAGACAATGTTTACAAGTGATTTTTCTTGTAGCATACAAGCTGCAATATGTTAACAGGTGTTCTTAGAAAAAGACCTACAAAGGAGAGGGGTGAAAGGTCAGCAGAGGGGGCAGGAGAAGCCGTGGGTGTGGGCTACTTTCAGAATTATGTACCAACGAGACGCCAGAAAACCGGAGGGTCAGAAAACATTTCGCTGCAACTGTGGCCCTGAGCAGAAAAGTAGACAGGAAATAAATGATCTTGTAGCTTTCCCCTGCAAGTGAATCTTTGAAATGTGTTTTCACCTCCCCCTAGACTGAAGAGGTTCCAGCAGTCCTGCTGAGAAAGGGAGTTTTGATCCCCCAGGCTGCTGCCTGCAGAACAACAGATTCACGTCAGAAAACCAGAGGAGTTCGGGGTGCAGCCGCACCGCCCTCCTCCGTGGTCAGCAGGAAACGTGGAAGTTGAAAGGACTTGGGAAAATGAAGTTGCCCTCGGAGTCCAATGGCTAATTGTCCTGTGTTGCACATTTTTCCTTCTAACTTCGTGTCCTGGAACATATTTAAAATTCTCCTTGGCTAGAGACAGAAACACGCGCGCGCACACACACACACACACACACACACACAGAGAAAGAGATAGAGACAGACAGAGAGAGAGAGAGATTTCATTTGGATTCTGCAGCAGCAGCGGAATGGGCCATGCACAGTTAGCAATCATTCTAACCTAAACCAGACCAGAAGGCACAATTGTAAGCCACGGGCTGTATTTCTGTACAATCACGTTCGTTGCAAAAGCTAGTCCATTTATTTGAGTTTTGGGGTAGCAGCATCGCTTGGTCTGCCTGACTGATCCTTTGAGAATTTGTCCCTGGTTCTTAATATTTTTTCTAGAAGCTCGCCCCACGATTTCTCTTCTGAAACCGACGCCTTGCTTATGGAGAAACACGTCCCCGTCTTCAGGCCTGGGGTGCGCGGTGCGCAGCGCCCCCGTTTCTGGCCCGTTCTGGGGTCCGGCCTGGGGTCCGGCCGCCAACCAGGCATCTTTCCTGGGAACCCGGAGCCATTCCTTTCCCTGGGGACCTGCTTCTTACACAGCATCTAACTTCTCCGGGCTCCGCTGAAGAAGGGAGTTGGGGGGATCCTGTGCGAGGACCCGAGAGCTGCCTCACTGCAGGGTCACCTCGCACCGAGCCCCGAGCACAGCGGGTGGACCCGGAGGGCGGCAGGTGCCGGGTGCGGTTCCGACTGGCAGGCTCGGCCTGCGAACCCCGCTGCGGGTGCAGAAGAAGGCGGGGAGGGAAGAGAAGCGAGCGGAACCCGGGGCTCGGGTCTGAGAGTGAACAGGGGCGGGAGGTAGCAAGAGACCGGGGAGAGGAGGGAGGGGAAGAGGAACGCGCAGAGGAGGGCGGCGCAGGGAGGAGGGAGGCGGGAGGAGAGGAGGGCGGAGGAGGAGAGGGCGGCGGGCGGGGATAAGAGCCGCGCGGAGCCGCACGCCACTCTGTTTGTACACAGCGCGCCCGGCCGGTCCGCGCTCGCAGCCTCCTCCGGACGCAGGAGCGCAGGGGGAAGCCGCGTCCTCCCGGCCCTCCTGCTCCGCGTCCGGCTCCTCATCCTTCGGCTCGTCCTCCGCCGCCGCCGCGCCCTCCCGGAACCCTCCGAGCCGCGCCGCGCCTGGCCGCGCCTTGGCCGAGTCCGCCCCGGGCGGGGTCCGCTCCTCGGCGCCACCTCGGCCCGGCCTCGGTCCGCAGCATGCCGCGCTCGGCGGCCGCCTGGCTCCTGCTGGGGCTCAGCCTCGGGGTTCCCCAGTTCTGCACAGGTGAGATAGCGGGGCGCGGGGCCGGGCGTCCCTGGGGACCTCGGGGCGACGCGCGTGGTGCCCTGAAAGTGCGCGAAGTCTGGGCAGTGGAGAGCGCAGGGACGCAGGGGCGCGCTCCGGCACCGGGGCGGCGTGTGCTGCGCGGCCCGAGCCCCGATCCCGGCCGGCAGGTGCGGGCGGCGCAGACCCGGACTCGCGTCGGGAGCGAGATCGGCGGCCGGGGGGGGAGGCTCGGGGCTGCGGGTTCTCACCTCGCCCGGGCGCCGCCTCCTCCCTGACGCGCGGCGCGGAGCGTGAACTGCAGCCCCGGCTCGGCTCGCCGGGACCTGTCCTGCCACCGTGCTCTGCCGCCCCGGGGCCAGGGCGACTCCGGTCCTGGCGCCCCCGGCTGGGCACAGAAAAGTTACGGCACCCGTCTCGGGTCTGGCCCACGCTTCTCCTGACCTGCACCGAGAAAGGGAAACGCGCCCGCAAAACGCACAGGACTTGCCGTGCGCCCTGCCGACTTGTTCAGGTGACTTTCCCATATCCTGCGCATCTGGCTCGTGCAGCCAAACCCTGAGCCCCCGGGGGCTGGGAAGCTAGGGCTGGGAAGCAGGACCGAGTTCGGACGAGCTGCGCCCCGCTGCGCGCAGCCGGCGGGCGGCCCGGGAGGGACGCGGGGACAACCGCCCGCGGAGCAGTGCAGAGCGCGGGCGACAGGCGTGGAGACGCGGGGCTTTGAGGAGAGGGAGTGAAAACCTGGTGGGCTGGGCGTGCTCCGCGTGAGGCACTGCGTGGCCGCCACGCGCCCCTGCACCTGCCCTCCAGTGCCCGCGCGGGGCCATGGGGTCCCAGCGCTGCCGCCCCGAGGCGCTCCAGCCGTCACGCCCTGCCTTGGCCTCGCGCTGGCGGGGACTGGGGCTCGGTGCCCGGCGCGGAGCTGTGCGCCTCGCCGGTGTTGGCGGCGGCTGCTCCGCGGAGGTCGGACCATGGCGGGGCTTCTGCGGCCGCTCGCCGAGTCCCTGACGAAGAGAAAGGATGACGAGTCCCGTTCCCCTTTCTGCCTCTCCGGACTGTGCACCGGCTCCCCGGCGGGCAGCAGAGGGGAGACCGCCCCCCCCTGCCCACCCCCGCCCTCCGTCCCCGCCTCCGGGCCTCGCAGAGCGGAGCACACGCGCCGCGCGCACCTGCACCCTCCGCCCGCGGGGTCCCCGCTCTCTGCCGCCCGCCGGACAGCAGGAACGAGGCGTCCGGCGCGGGGCCGCGAATCTCCGGTTCTGGCTGCAGGAGCCCCAGTCCGAGCTCTGTCTCCTACATTCCAAGGCCTGGGCTCGTGGAGTCCTCCGCTCACCCGGGAGAGGCTGCGGGTTTCCACCCTGCCCTCCTAGACAGTGCTCCGCAGCCCCGCGCCGCAGTTCCTCCCCAGGTTTCTCCCTGGCCCCGCCAGCCCGTGGGCAGAGGATGGGAAGAAACGGACCATTTAGTGTGAGCTTTTTTGTCAAACTTGTATCTGCTTAATTGTTTTCCTCTGAGCTCTGCAGAAAGCTGAGTAGAGTCCGACCAACACCCCCAGCAGCTAAACTCGGCGCAAACTTACTGGAGCCTGAGCTCACACTCAGAGGGTTCCTCTCCCCCGCCCCTCCCCTCCCTCTACTCTCATCCACTCCCCGCCGCCTCTGTCCTCTCTTTTGCACCCCACACAGCTAATGTCTTACAGCAATTGGTGTTTTCCCTCTGCGTGGGTTGCAAGTGACACGTATTCGTGCCTGGAATTTGATAACGATATGTAACTCCTTTTATTAGTCATCTTTATTTTAAAATTAAACCAATGGATCAGTCAGATTGAATATTTTATTAACTCTTAAATTATTCATCATTATGGGTTGCTCTAAAAAATTCAATAACATGCATACAGTTGCAGCAGGCACGTGACAGCTTATGCAATACGCCCCTGTGCCTGCAGTTTGAGCTTGAAGTCTAAGCCAATGGCACTATCTAAAGATGTTTAGACGTGTCCTGAATGCTAGGAATCATTGGCATTTGTATTTTCTGATTTTTTTAATCAATGGCGATCTTTAGTCAGTTGTATGTGAGGACAAAGTAATATCTGAACAGTCTTGCTCCCCATGATATGTCTGACTAGTCTTTATGCTGAAGTTACAGGGTTTTTTTGTTTTTTGTTGTTACTATCTATTCTTTTCTGGGGGTTACCAGGAATCGAACTCAAGGCCTTGCTCTTGCCAAGCAGGTGCTGTGCTCCTGAGCTACCTCCAGCCCTTATATATTGTCTGCATTGCCTAATTTATATGACCATTAAGTTTAGGCCTCAGAAATGAATGCTAACTTTAGATTCAAGGTGAAACATGAAAAGTAACTTTGAAATATTAAATTGAAAATAATAATTAAAGGAAATTAATGTCCAGCTGGGACAGTTTGACCCCATGCAAAATCTGGACTATGTTGCTCACTGCTATAATGCAACACAAGTATTTCCTCTGCACCTGAAAAAGTTTTATGATTACTCCGGAAAATGGAAACTATTTCCTTAGAATTAAAGTGCTATTATTTTTACATTTATATGATTTTGGGAAGCAATTATCATAATCATCATTATCGAAAAATTGTGATGGTTTATTCTTCTAAATTGTGGACTGCCAATAGCTGGCATTTTAAACAAATATTTTAAGATTTATTTGCATGTAAAACATGCCGTTAGGGTCTAGCATATTTTAATGGAATCTCTAACAAATTTAACTTTTCTTTTTAGATATCTAAGAATCTTACTTTCCACAAAAGTATAGGAATATAAAGAACCAAACATACATCGAATAAAGCACCATGGTTATGCAACACCCATTACAAAATTTATTTGATGGTCTTAAATGCCTAACAGAGCACTCCAAACCCTTAATTTTCTTGATGTTCAAAAGATAGCTTTTCATTGGGCAGTTACTCTTATGATGCTTTATCTTTTGAAGAGTTCTGAAAAAAAAAAAAAAGGGAGAGAATATACGTCTTAGAATTTTCCTACAATCTTTAGAAACTTCCCTCATGGGAGAGTTTCCTAAAGTCAGAGAAAGTAATTCTGATATGTGTTGTTTATTGCAAACACTTGTAAAAATGAGTACCTTTGAGTATGATTGATCAGGTAATGGTTTTATTATATCTTTGTTCAAAACTGAGGCATGCCACAGAGCAAAATTCAGGCCAGAAGCAAGTCATAATAAAGTAGTACCAAAAAGAGCAAATTAAGAAATATGTAATTAGTAATATGGCTTGTATTATAGCTATTCATTTTACTCTTCCTATTGGCTAAGTAGTCTGAAAATGGACTTTATCATGGAAAAAGTAAAAAGAAACAAGTCACCCAAGTTTAATTCTTGTCTGCATTTTAAGGACGATGTCATACAAATTTGTCTTTGTTTTTTGTTCGAGCCCATGTCATGGATAGAATATTTTTTGGGTAATCAC
This sequence comes from Petromus typicus, assembly GCA_004026965.1. Classification (NCBI taxonomy): domain Eukaryota; kingdom Metazoa; phylum Chordata; class Mammalia; order Rodentia; family Petromuridae; genus Petromus; species Petromus typicus. The sequence continues at coordinate 15,655 of PVIR01004069.1, forward strand.
AACAGACATGCATTTCTGCACGGAATCAAAGCCTACCGGTGTGAAATAGAAAAATTATTAAAAACGTTCATGGTTTCCTGTGATAGAATGCTAGCAATTAAGTATTGCAGGTACTGAAACTGAACGAATTACTAAATTGTTGGAGAAAATACCTGTAAAAGTCTTTGTAGAGATTGCTTGGAAAGGAGGAGAATGCCCTGCACCCTGGCCAGCAGGTGTCAGGATAATCAATGGAGAGCATTTAAAGGAAAGATGGAAAAAATAGAAAGTAAACAGGAAAAGCTAATCTGTGAATTCATGGAAAATGACTCAATTTCCTATGAAAGTGATATTGTTAGTTTCCTGTGTGCCCCCTAGAAAGGGAGGAAGGACAGATTGTAAGAATTTGAAACATGTGCTCTACCACACACAACCAAATGATACCCTTGGGGTTTCCTGAGCACCTTTCAGGGGGCACACATCCAACTATGAGATTCCCCCAGTAAAGCAGTCTTTCCTGAAATTTCCAAGCTGCACACCTTCCTTGAGTTTCATCTCTGTGAACCTGTTCTGCTTACATGTATAAATACATTCATCTGTACATTTGCATACATCCGAAGCAATGGAAAGAGATGTGTGCTTATTCCTCCCCTTTTCCTATCGCCATGGCAAAATATGTGTTTCTTGCAACTTGAGAGTTTCTAAATATTGGAAGCCAAATGATACTAAGTGACATGATAAAGCTTTGCAATTATCCATTTCATACATACATATATATGTATTATTTTGTAATATAAAATGTATATATAATTTTGATCATAGAAGCAAAAGGAATCTGTGGCATGAAATCATCAAACTATGGAAAATTTGCTCTACCATCTGCTAATATATCTCTTACACTTGTGTTAAAGATTTCCTCATACAACCTTGCTAGTATGAGTTCTTTACGATCTTTATATGTTTCCTTGCTTGAAAACAAGTAGTTCATTGCATCCACTGTTAAATGAATAAGTTATTCTGTCATTATGAAGAGGTTGCAAATATACAAAGTACTGTGGAATAGGCAACCATTGTTCTTGAGAAGCAAAGTCAGGAAGACAATAGTGGCATGTCCTTCTCTGCCAAATGCTGAAGTTTAAAACTTAGATGAAAGGGTTGGCATTCAGTGGCATGGCACCTGCCTAAGAAAGTACAGGGTCATGAGTTCAATTCCCAATACTGAGGATAAAAAAGAAAGTTCAAACATACATGAAAGTAAACTGTGATCTGATTAAGGACTAATTCAGGGTTTTACAGTGTGGTTTGATTACAGTATCCTCCTTAAATCTCTCAACTGGGCAGTGGCTTATCTACACTATGGTGAGGAAATTTTGTACCTCAGAGTTTTGACCTCATAATACCTGACTTAGCACCTAAAGAAGGATCAGAAATTCCAGACCACCTAAAACAGATGCACTCTTTCGGTCTTAGACTTTGTATTATAAAAATTATTTGCTGTTCAAATTTCTATGCTGGATATACACTGTATGTCAGAAATGTAGGCGTGTGAGCAGTGCTAATCAGAACAATACAATGTTCTAGCTGTTCAACAGATGTAACAAGAGGAGTGTGTGTGTGAAGGTGGCAATAGCTCGCTGTGCAAACAACTGGGGACACGGAGAGTGTGTGGAGCTGGGAGAAGACACGGCTCAGCAGCATACCTGCAAGAGGACTGTGATGATGCCAGTACTGGTCGTGCATTCGCAAGAAAGGTGTACTGCAGAATGTTCATAGTTTAGGTGGTAATATCCCAGTACAATGCATACATTATTTTAAAAAGATTTTGTCAGAAACAGTTGGCTTTAACACTTGCTTAATGGTAAAAGAGTTAGAAATCTGACAAACTTACTTATTTAGCAACTTTATTTTCTCATCATGCCGGAAAAATATTTTTCTAGAGTAATTAAAATCAAAGTATTACAAAACACAGAATTTAAATTTTGTAGAAAAAAGTAGGCCTTAGAATTCAGATGGGATAGTTTCTAGTTATTTAGTTGTATTTTAGGAGGAAGTGTATTATTATTTGATTTTCAAGATCTACATTATCATAGTGATACAAACAGTGTAGGGTTTGTTCAACAGAAGATTTAACATTATGTGAGGCAGCCTGTAGGATTTAAGTATGAAAATTTAGGTGAAGGGTTTTCAAGCACTAAGGCACTTTAGAATGTGATTGTTACCATAGAGAAAGAAGATTGACTTAGCTTTACTTTTTCTTGTTTTAAAAGGATCTGTATCAAACTGATGGATGTATTTTAAAATAATTCACTAGCATAAAATATTCCATAAATGGAAAGGGAAACAGTGTAATCTCTTGTGAGATGATAATGTGCTTGATTTGAAGGTAATCTTTAAATGAGTTTAGGCCGCCACGTGTTCTGTGATGTCTAGGCTTCACACTGGACAAAGTGATCTATCTTTTGAAGGCAAAATAATCCTTTAAGTCCCTTCCTGGACTTTGGTCAGGGAGACCATTTAGGTTTTACTCACACAGGAGATATGAGGTCAGGCTGAGTGAAATGAGCTCTTGACACTTGACCACAGTGGTCCAGAACAGTCAAGAGAGAGAGCGCACTAGAGAACAGTTTCTTGAAATCAGTGGACAAATCCTCCCCTACAATGTTGTTCAAGGACAGTTTTCCACTGTCCATGATACCCTTCTCCCATCGCACTTTTCCCCCCATGTGCTACTTGAGGTATGATTTTTTTCTATATTATTTTCCTTTTCTTTTTGTAATTTAACTTATGTATTATATATATTTTAATTTGTTGGTGATACTGTCTACAGACAGACAGAATCCAAATCATTTCTCACACTGTGAATATTTATGCTTGTTAGATTTCCGAGTTCTTGTTTAGTGTTTTCTGCTGTCCACAGAGCCAGGTGCTGGCATCAGACTAGGAAAACAAAACCAAAAGATAGTCCCAAAAAAGCCTGAAACACTCGCTCAATACTTACTGAGCTGAGCAGAGCTTATCCTGCCCTAACAGTATTTCTCAGTTTGGACTTGTGCATTTAAAGCAGCAGCAAGTTTTATATTTTAAAATATAGGTCAGAATTCAGAAACTTTAAAAGCGATCTTTCTCACTGTTACATAATTCTTACTTACTATATTCGCTGTAGAAGTGCCCTGCCTTCAAAATATTTCTTCACACTTCTGTAAGACAGTGGATACTGATTTAACAGCAATATATAGGCAACATATAGTTTTCTAGGATGTGAGAACTCCAGTTAAAAGAAAAGCTACTACTGGCTGATAAGTTCTCTTTGTTAATTAGCGAGTTCTGACATTTTTGCCCATCATTATTGCAGGTGTTGCTGATGGCACCTACAAACTTTACACTGACCTGGAACTATGGTCCTTCTCTTTTTAAATTTTGAGACAGAGACTCACTAAGTTATTCCGTTGCTCAAGCTGTGCTGGAACTTGAGGTCTTCTCGTCTCACTGTCCCAGAGTCCTGGGATTACAAGAGCACACCATCACGCACAGCTTGCCTAATTTTTAGCTGGACTTAAAAACAAAGATTAGGTACCATCTTGGTTTTTTGTTTGTTTTCTCTTTACTTGTCCTTGCCACTATGTCAGCATAATTATACTGTGAGAGAATGTTACAAGGCACATTTTGATAGCTTTGTTATGGACAATGAATAAGAGTAGCTTGGAGACAGGACATGGCATTTGTCTCAGAGCCCTAACCTCGACCTCCATTTCTCATAGCTCATTGGGGCAGGTACAGTATTATTAACAAATGAAAGTAAAAAGATGCTCCATAACTTTCCAAGACTGCACAGCTGCTGAGTAGCTTGGGGTTAAAATCTAGCCCCCATCTAGAGCTGTGGTCTTAGTAGTCAAAGGTGTTGTATCTCAGCCAAGGAGACATACTGCATGCCATGGAGATACTTTGTTAAGTAACTTTCTTACTTGTAAAATATATATGTCCTCTGCCACCACTGTTTACCTGGTAACTACTGTGTTTTGGAATGGATAAACTATATTTACTTTCTTGGGACAGTAATTTAATTTTTTTAGTAAGTGAAAATGTAAATTAGTGAAGTGTCATGGTTCTTTTCATATTAGAAGTGAGGGAATTATTCTTTTGGTCAGAAAGAAGCAATGTGCATTTCCGAATACAACACGAAGTAGGACTGGGAGAAAGAAAAGGGAGAGGGGATTTGAAAGAATTTTTCTTCAAAATCTTGCCCTTCCACTTCATTTTAACATAGTTCTTATGATTGTTTTTTTTTTTTTTATGGATTTCACAACTCCTCTACATTGTTCTGTTTCAATTCAATATGATGTGTAGGAACATGCTTTCTCAGTGATTTTCAGTTACATAATATAGTACAAAGTGATTTTAGAGGTTAACAAGATTTTTATTTCTGCTATTTTAATGAAAGTATTTAATTCGTCTTATATCCCATTTTATTTCTATGTAACCTTATTAAGAAATATTAGTGAAGCAAAAGCACCACATGATTTCAAACCACATCAAGTAGAAAATTGTTTTCTACTTTATTTGAAGTATTATTTAATCAAAATATTGTCTAGACCATTTAAAAAAATTAAACGGGATTAACTCCCAATATTTTACCAGCTAATAGGAATAGTTCCATACAACGTGACATCATCTTCATTCATAGCTTTCTCTGCGCTCTGTATAAGTTGGCCTTCTCTCATTTGCACAGGAAACTGTGGAGAGTCAATTTTAAAGTGAAAAGGGTTATTCCGGTTGTCGTGGCTTAATCGAAGGTCGGCTGGCTCAGCTGCTCTGGGCCTGTGTCATGGCAGCAGCTCATGGTAGGAGAGTGTTAGAGGAAACACGCCACCTCTCACAGGCCAGTAGGCAGAGCGCTGGAGAGGAAGGAGCACGGATCCCAGCGTAGCCTTCACGTGCACATCCCTGACAGACTTCCACCTAGTGAGGTACTTCCGCCTAGTAGGCCCCGCCTCCTGATGGCTGCGCAGTCTCAGAATGGTATTACAGACTGACAATTTAGCACATAACTTTTAGGAACATTTCATATCTGGACCGTCGAGCTTCTGTACAGTAGTTAAGCGTTGTATTTTGTTCCACATAGCTTATTGTACTTACTTTTCTAAAATTGATAAAATAGTACTTAAATTTCATGAACAGCTCCCGTCTTTGCTTCAGGGAACACAAGCAAAGGAGAGAGCAGGGTGGACTCATTGGCTTTTTGTTTTCAGCTGTGTTTGTGGGGATGGAGGTGGCCGATTTGTTCCCCGTAGTGCAGAACTTGCCATAACTGGATTGGCTTCTGGGCACTTGTGCCTAACGTTATTTCTTCTGCTGGTCTCTGTATCTTCTTTCTCCCTTTTTGCTTGTCCCTGGCCTAGCTTGTAAGGTCCTACCTTTGCAGTGAGTAGCTAGTTGGCAGGGAGATTCCTTATTTGTGGTTAGCTAAGAGTGGTAACTGGCATGCGATTGGCTGTTACACTTTACAATGACCCTAGAGGCAATAATACGGTGACTTTAGAGTGAATGCACGTGTAGGTAAGTGTGCACACAGTGTGTAGGTGTAAGGACTCACAGCCTTAAAGTGAGCCAACATCCCCCTTTGCTTCCTGTATGTTTTATTAGGGGTAGGAGTGGTTTACCGTTGGTGCCCTTGGCTTTCTTTCTGTTCTGTTTGCCTGCTCCTTTTCTGGTGCAACTCTCAAGGCCAATTGGTGCCTTTTTGTCTATTTTTTCCTTACCTTTGACTTGCTTCTCAGAGAAATCTATTAACTTTTGCTTTTAACTCCTGTTAGTTAGGATTGGTTAGAAGACCTAAGGAAGTATCCTTTTCTCATTCAGGGACCTCTGTCCTTACAAGTTGTAACCCCGCCTTTCTAATTGGGGGCAATCACTACCTTTCATAACATTCTTCACTTCCTCTGTGATTTTCAGAGCCCTGTTTACTCTTTAAATTTATCCCTTTAAACTCTTGATCATATAAGCTTATGGTCCTTTTGGTATTCTATTAAACTTTCTAGAGATTTCCAATACTACTGATATCTATCTTTATTTTTAGGGGAATTTGGGCATCTGTGTTCTTTAAATGTCTGATCCCATGACATTGTTCAACCATCAGCACTTTCTATAACTTACTAGTTTTCTCTTTATCTTTCCTCATGTTTTGTCACTACTGAACACACAGTTGCTCTTTTACTTCGAATCTCTGTTGTCTCTTTTTTTCTGCAGCCTCATTTCTGTGGTTATCTGTTTCAAGAGGCAATTGGCCATTCGTAAAATTACTCATGCATTGTACCAACTTTTACTACTTATTTGCCCGGATAGTTTCACCATTTCTGTGTCATCACATTCCACATTTGGGTTGTTTCTAAAGTCTTGTTTCTCCTCCTTGACAGAGAGATAAAGTAGAATACTATCAGAAGGATGTCCTGATGGACCTGCAAGGTCAAATCAAGCACTCTGGGGAGTAAATGCAAAATATATAAAGTGGTAGCCAGAGATAATGGAGAAACTGCACCAATTATATTATAATTATAATTTTATCAATAATACATTGAGAAGAATGATTGTGAGAATGATGAGCAGTGGAATACCGAAGACAAAATGTGTGCATTAAAAAATATCTTGGTGCTAAATTATTAGGCATTGGAGAAAATCATCTATGTGGGAATTAAAATCACACACAAAAAAATTGTGCCATAAGAAATGTTGGAAATGGTGATTGTAAACCAAGAGGAGAAATCTTCAAGGAATGATGGATGTAGTAAAGACATCAGGAGTAGTAACCTTGGATAGCAAGGTAATCCTATAGTAGGATAGTAAGGAGTGATTATATGTGACATAAACTACGTGACTTTCAAGAGGAAAGAAGAAGAATATTATGTACATGGTGTTGAGGAAGAACAAGGAATAAATAGTACATTGACTTCAATTCTGTGGTTGATTGAAAGAAAACTGTACCCAGTTCCAAGGGCTGAGGGGTCACAGGGTAGATTTCTCTGCAAATCCTGTGAAAGAGAAGATAGCCTAGTTGTAGGCATTATTCTTCTAAGCTCTTGCCCCATCGCTTTTGACCCATTGAACTCATGATAATATTTGGTAACATTTCCTTAAGTTGAGGCCCTGTGTAGGCTACAGCTCCTTAGAAACTCCCAGAGACCTCAGGGTCATCAAGGCTGATGGATGAGCATCTCACCTAAGAAGAGAAGTTGGCAGCACCCAAAACTAGGTCTTACAGAACCAAACCCAAGAATCTCTACTGAGGCACAGTTAGAGAGAAACGCTCCAGATTTACATCCCTTGAAGTTTAAGGGACATCTGGGAGATAGAGAAAAGTTCTACACTTGTACCTTGGTGTGTTTTCTGTTTTAGTGGGTCTCTAAATTTTAAGGTTAGTATGGTTATTGACTACTGAGATGCTGAATATGTCTCACTGGTGATCTTAATTCTTACCCATTTTTGAGTCATTTGTCCAAATGATTCTTACTAAAAACTCATGATTGCTCAAGGATTTCTTTTTAATCTACTCATTTAACTTACATATACAAAAGTCTCTTCCCCTCAGAGTTACGTTTCCAATATTTGTGTACTGTAATTTTTTTTCTTTAGTTCCTTACGTTCTGAAGTTGTTCACAGTTTTGGTTTCTCTTAATCTGCCCTTGTGAGCTGCTCCTTTCCCTATTTCAGTTATTTCACGTGGGCTCCATCCAAGTAGCCTACATTTTTATTCCACAAGCTCAACAGAAGCTCAGCAGAGTTCCAGGGATGCATTCCTCTAAAATACTGCGTCATGGATAAATCTGTGGTGTTTAAATTTTGAAACTATCTTCTTAAGTTTAATCTGTTCTTTGATAGCTATGTTATATTTTTCTTTCAAACCACACTTTTGCTAGTAATTCAGAGCTGTTATGTTTTTATTTTCATAATTTCATATTGCATTTTTCCTCACTGAAATTTCACTCAATGACTCTTACTCTATAATTAGTGTAGTTGGTCTTACTAGTATATGAAGTATTCTATTTTCCTGTGTAACTCAGCAGGACTAACTTCACTTACTGCAATGATTTGATACTACTTATTGCTATTTATACATACTTACCTAATAAATACTAATGCAGTACACAAATTCCCATCCTTAGCTTTTTATTTCATATTTACTTTTTTGAGGTCTTTTAAGTATTGATTAGTTCCTGGAATACCTGGAAACCATCAACCACCTGTGATTTCTGTAAGCATTTTTCAGTTTCTATTTGTAGCTGTCTCTATTAGTTGCATGTTTTGCACCCAGCTAGTTTCTTAGTTTAAACTGCACAAACTTAGAGAATCTTTCTCTGGTTATCTTTTCCAAATCGTCCCTGCTCTAACACACACACACACACACACACACACACACACACACACACACCCATATACTTACTAGCATTACTCTATCAATTTATACTTTCTAAAATATCAGAGTTTGACTAAAGCTACACCCTTACAGTCATGTTTTATTTGCTTATATTTTCTATGTTGTGTACCCTGGACTATGAGTTTGATAAGGGCATATACACATATATATATACATATATATACATATATATGCATATATATACATATATATGCATATATATACATATATATTGCAATATATGCATATATATATTAAGTAATATGCTTAACAGTAAAATAGGTCATATCATATATGGTTTTGTGTTTAATTTTTATGGTGGTAAGAAGAAATTATATTCCTTGTTGAACACCGAGCTCCAACCAGAGATAGTGGAGACGGTGATGGGCCCCAGATCTCCATTAAGGAAAATAAACCGTTTTCCAGTTAAAAATTATATTCCATTCCTGGCCCCATTAACTCACTTAACAAATTCCATGTAGTTTCCTGCAGATTCATCAACTAGTAGATCATATTGTGAGTAATACATTTTATTTTTAAATAGGACTTTAGAAGTTTCAGACTCTAAAAGGTGAGTAAATAAATAACTGAATGTTTCCAGATCTATCTAATTTAAGAACATTTTTAAAAGATGATTTCAGTTTTGTCTTGTTATCCAATTGCAATAACATAATTATAAGGGAAGACTTAGGTTTCACTTGAAATGATCAGTTTGTGTATAATAATTATAATTGTGCTCAGAAGATAGATGGCAGGATTCAGAATGTCATTTTATGATAGGGGATTGACAAGAAAAATATGTACAAACTCAGAGCTCAGGTGCTGGTTTTAATTACCTTACTGGCCTTGAGGCCCCAGGAAACCCCTTGATCTGTGAGTTGCCCCAAGGCCCGCGACTCAGCCCCGTCAGTTCCCAGCCCCACCGCTCTACCTCCGCCCCTGCTTTCCAGTCCCGTCTGCTCTCACACCTGCAGAGGTGCCGGTTCTTGGCCTCGGACACAGGGCCACACCTGGGGCTGTGTCTGCTGAGGCTTCTAGAACTCAGAAACATCTTAGGAGTAAACAGCTATTTTATTTCCTTTTAGGCTCTGCGGTTCTGAGCACTCTATATTTTGTGACTAGTAATTGTGTGATTTCTGCTTCTAGTCCAGAATTACTAAAGTGATGTTTCTTTCTAGAAAGGTACACAAAGAAAAGAATAGTGGAGAGTAGAAACAGTAAAATCTACCACGTGTACTTTTTTATGTGATAAGAGAGAAACTTTGGGCATTTTTGTGCTTTGATTTGGTGGAGAACAGTTTTTATTCTTGTTTTAAAGTTTTAATTAATTCTTTTTACTTGTAAGCAACTATATATACATTGAAGAAAAGTCATAGTAATATCTTTATACAAAGACTTACTTAAACTAATATATATTTTAAGTAATATGCTTAACAGTTAAAATGGGCCATATCATATATGAGTTTGTGTTTAATTTTTATGGTTGTAAAATTCACATAGCATAGAAATTAATATCAGAGCCATGCTTAAATGTACAGTTTAATGGTATTAATTTCATTCAGGGCATTATACTTATTATGACAGCCCATTTCATGACTGTTTCACTTTGTGAAACAGAAGTTTTATGCACATTAAGTAATACTTCCCTTTTGGCTTCTTCTAAACCATTAGCGCCAATGATCCCATTTTCTCTACATGTAATTTTGCCTATTCTGAGGATGTCCTGTTTATGTATAGACTATTTTTTCATGACTGTTTACTTAGCTTAATGTCTCTGAGATTTGTTAATATTGCACCATATCCTAAAATCCCCCTTTTAAGACTAAATAATCTACTGTAACTATATTTTTTCAATTATACTCATTTATGACTAGATAAGAAACTTACAAGTTTTAGTTTCTAAGTTGTGAATAATACTTCTAGAAATACAGGCTTGCAAGTGTTTCTTTGAGATGCTGTTGCCAAGTCCTTGAGTGTATAATCACAGTGAAATGAAGGCCTCCAGTAATTCTGCGATTGGTCTTTTGAGGAACTATATATGCTTTCCCATAAGGGTGGTAGCACTTCATATCCCCACCAATAGAATACAAAGGTTCTTATTTTCATCATCCTCCACAGCTTTTGTTATTCTCTGTTCATTACAGTAGATATCTTACTGAATGTGAGGTAGCATGAATGCTTTTGCTCTATTTTAAATGTGAAGTTCATGAATGTTTTTGTTTCTAAGCAGTTGGGCTTGCAAAGAGAAGTGGTTGGCAAAATGTTTCTGCATTTGGGAATCCTGCATCAGGTGACAGACATGACTGCACCATCTTTCCTGCATAAACACAAACATGGCCACCTTTTTCAAACTCGTAGAACAAATTAAGTCTTTAAACCCAGGCAATACCCCATTATTATTTTTTCACTTTTAATTCCCTAATAAGTAGCAACAGTGATCATCTTTCTCTGTTTACATTGACAATTTTTAAATCTTCCTTAGAGAAACATGTATTCAAGTCTTGTGTCCATTACTGAATCAGAATTTCATTGTTGTTGAGTTTTGGATGTTAGCTACAAGTTCTGGAATTTAATTCCTTATCATAAATACAATTTGAAAATATTCTTATGAGTTTGTCTTACTTTATGATGTAGTTTGGTGAATAAATTTTTAAATTTTTCATAAAGTCTGATTTTACCTTTTTTCTTTTGTTGCCAATTCTTTTGATGTCATATCCAAGAAGACAGGGACAAATACAAGATTGTGAAACTTTCTTTCTATTTTCTTATAACAGTTCTTTAGTTTTATCTCCCAGATTGTTTGATACATTGCAAATAAATTGTTATCTGACATTAAGAGTCTAACTTCAGGTCTTTATATGTGCTATTTTGATCTTTGGTTTCAGGGGTCCAACTTGGAACCTTGTGCTTGCAAGGTAGATGTTGAAACCACTTAGATAAATCCCCATTCATAGTTCTTTGTATGGGTGTATCCTGTTTTTATATAATCATTTGTTAAAAATAAAGCTTTTTCCCACTGAATTGTCTTAATATTTTTATAGATGTCATATATTATCCCATTATCGAGCTATTTTAAATATCAGGTTAGCTATAGCTTTGAGCATAGGGAGAATGACTCTCCAAAAATTGCTTTTGGGGATCAAATTTAATTTTTACATTAAAAATATTAACATACATTTATAGTATGCAATACATTTATCCTAGAGAGTTGGTACATATATACATTATATTTTAATTTTTAAAATTTCCTTAAATTTAAGACTTTAGTCCATTTTGAGTTAATATTTGTAAAAAAAATAGGCCCTAATTTCTTTATTTCACATTTTGATATTCATTCCTAACAATGTATTGAAAAAATTCTCCACCTTATTTTCATAGTGCCTTTGCTGATGTCAGTTTGCTATAGACATGCGACCTTCTAAACCCATGCCTCTCTATTCTGTTTTAATAGTCTGTTTATTTCAGTGCCACAAACATGCTTTTTATGATTACTAAGCTTTGGAGTATGATTTGAAGAGTGGCATTGTAATACTTCTTTTGTTGTTTTAGGTTGAGATGGCTTTTACCTATTTGTGGGTTTTTTGTGATTTCATGTAAATTTTAGAATATTTTTTTCTAATTTTGTGAAGATTGTGATTGGTACTTTGGTAGGAACTTCATTGAATCTGTAAATCATGTTTTGGTAGTACAAGCATTTTCTCTGCATTGATTCTTCTAGACCGTAAACATAGTATATTTTTTCATGTTTTTGTGTCCAGTTCAGTTTCCTTCACCAATATTTTATAGTTTTAATTGTAAATGTCTTTTGTCTGTTTGACTGAATTTATTTATTTGTCTTTAATTACTTTGAGAATGCTTCTCATTACTTGAGAATGCTTGCTTGATTACAGTTTGTGTCAATTCACTATTTCCATAGAGAATGTTGCTGATAATGAACAATAGTTTGGTGTCCTATGACTTTGCTGAGTTCATTTAATGGTCCTAATAGTTTGTTGCCAGAATTTTAAGGATTTGCTGTTATAGATCATATCTTCCAACTAACACTTTGACTTTTTCCACTAGAATACTCATTATTTCTTTCTCATGCCAGATTGCCTTGGTTAAGACTCCCAGAACCAAGTTGAATAAAGCAGTGACTGTGGGTATCCTCGTGTGACAATTATATTTATAAATTAAATGAATCTGTAGATCAGATTTGCAAATAGGAAAACAAAAATTTGAGAAAAATATCGTCTGTCTTATGTAGGAAATGACGTGTCAAACTTGAGTTATATTTCTTGATTATTTCTAAGAGTACTATTTATATTATTTGCATTACCCATACTTTGAGTAGCTTTGAAATATTCAAAATGTTTATACAAAAATCCAAACACCAACTCCATAATGCACCAACACAGATCTTTCATGTTGCTCACTTAAATTTAGTTGTGAAGGGGCTGGGGATTTAGCTCAGTAATTCTAGCATCTGCCTGGCAAGTGCAAGGTTCTGAGTTCAATCCCTGGTAACCACATACCACAATACTAGGTGTGGTGACTCATGCCTGTAATCCTAGCACTTTTAGGAGGCAGAGACAGAAAGGTTGCTGTGAGTTTGAGCCTGGCCTGGGCTACAGAGTGAGTTCAGGGCTGGTCTGAACTACAAACCGAGACCCTGTCTTAAAAATTTTTTTTTTAGTTATGAAAATGTTGCAATCAATTGATTTGAGGATAAGAAGTATATAGAACACTTTTAGAACTGTTGATTACTATGAGCAAAAGCTTTGGATATGAGCTCAGAAACACATTGACTTTAACAATTATTCCTCACCTAGTTCACTTATATTGCTACATCAAGATAAAGTATGCATTTAATATGTAACTGCACTATATAAAATAGTACATATCATTTTGGCATATAAAAATGTAAATCATCACTCTAAAATACTTCACATGGAGATATCATATAGGAAATTTATTAGACATTTTTTGTGATTCAAGAAATCTTAGAAAGACATTGGCCTGGAGAAGATACAATTTTAAAAATCAGGGTTTATTTAAGTGGTTTAATCATTTCCTGAATCCTGCAGAGAAATTAAAGCAAACTGAAGAATCATTTAATCATACTTTAGAAATTTAAGCACCAGTTTTCTTTTGTTGAATTAATAATAAAAGTATGTAGTAAAGCACAAATAGTGTCATGTGCCTTGCAATCTGCAGTTTCAGAAATTGAAGCAGAAACTACTTCATAAAACTTGTTAATGCATATTTATAATTAAAGCTGAGTTCCTTTGTCATTACTGCTCTTTGGGGAAATAGGTTTATATGTATACTAGAGTAAGTTAATTTTGTTATGTATCTACTTAAGCATGCATTGGAGGCTGTATTAGTCAAACATAGCTGTGAAACTGTAATATGCACAGAAAACTCGTGTGCAATCAAAGAGTATTTCTGACTTCCAATTTAGGTTGTTAGACTATTATGTTTGTAAAATCAAAGCTGTTTCTTTTGATTAATAAAATTACTGATACATCTGCAATGATAAAATTGATAGTATAAAAATTTTTGAGGAATAATGAATGTACTAATAAACACACCAGAAATTTAGTGTTTAGTTCTTTTTTCGAAATTGCAATTTACACATTGGATCAATATCTAAAACATGATATGGAGCATTTACATAATTCTAGAAAATTCTCTCATGCTATTTCCACCCCAATCCCATTTTGGTTTCTTCCCTCCTCAGCATTGTTCATTAAATTCTATCACCTCAGCTTAGCCCTGCCCTTTTGGGGGGGTTCATAACCACACTGGCGTGTTGTGTGCATCTGTGTGTATTTCTGCTCTGACACATTGACTCCCCAGAGCGAGCTTGGTTTTCATTCTTATTTTATACAAGTTGTAAGTACATTATTTTTTATTAGTGTAATACTATTTCACATAAACCACAGTTTGTTGTTCTACTTGCTATCTGATGAACATTTGGGCTGCAATGAGTTTTTTTGTTTTTTGGGTTTTTTTCAGGTTTTTTGAGACAGGGTCTCGCTTCTGTAGTTCAGGCTGGCCCTGAGCTCAGCCTCAAACTCACATCATAGCAATCCTCCTGCCTCTACCTCCCAGGTGCTGGGATTACAGGCGTGAGCCACCACGCCTGGCACTGTGGTATGTGGTACTGGTTGCTGCTGGGTGTGAGTCACCATGCTCAGTATTGTATGTGGTTAACCGGGGATCGAACCTGGGTCCTTGCACTTGCAAGACGGGCGCCAGAACCACTGAGCCAAATCTCTGGCCCTGGAATGAGTTTTTTGGGTATGAATTAAGACAATCTAAAAATCTTAGAGAATATTTTTTTTTAATTTCCTTAATAGGCATATCATTCAATTATACTATTCCTATGTGTTTAGAAAAATGAAATCACATTGGGTCATAAATTAAATGGAAGAAAAATTACTACAAAAACTACAAGGTGATTTTTATAATTTTGCTGTCCATAAATTGAAATATTTTTCATCTTCCTCACATTTTGTTACTTTCATTCTTCTGACTGTAGCTATCAGATGGCAGTAAATGACATGTCACTTTATGTGTGTTTGCTTATTGCTAAGGGTATTGACCACATTATCTTGAGTTCTTTGGCCATTCGTAAGTCTTCCTTTGTTAACAATGTTTGTAATCCTCTACAAATATTGTTTGTTTTTATTTTTGCATATTTTAAAGTTTCTTTTCAGGAGCTATGTAAATGCCAGACATAAAACAGAGCTACTTTTCCAAGTCTTTTTCTTTACATTTACTTTCTTAATGGTATATATTGAGGGAGAACTTTCCAGGTTTGATGTTGTGTATTTTTTCAATATATTTCAGATCATGTGATTTTGATGTTCTAAAAAATGTTTCCTAACTCAGAGAAGCAAATATATTGTCTTGGTTCTTAATGAAATCTCTTATTGTAGCTTCTCATTGAACGCTGTAATCATTCTTGAGTTAATTTTTGTACAGAGCACAAAATCACAAGGAAGTTTCAGTTACTACTGATTGCAATGACTTTCCTTTGTCCATTGAATTATTCTGTTGTTAACTATTCTGCCTTTAATCTGTTTGTAAATTTACATCAATAATGTGATATTTCAATTAATTTTGTAGTAATGCTCAAATTTAGATAATTTTCCCACATTTATTCCATTTACATAGTTTTCATTTTCATATAACTTTTAGAGATAATGTGTCAATTTCTTTCCATAGTCTTGTAGTAGATTTTGATTAAAATTATAAAGTCCTCAATAGGAAATGGAAATATTACTATCTTCAAGTCTGTTAAGATCTTATAACTGCTAATTTATGTATCTATGAAGATGTGTACTTAGCAGCTGCCAATTTTATCTACCTTTGTAGGGTATCATAAAATACAGTAAATTTTCATGTTGACCATCTCATTACTCATACTTTATTTTGTTTCAAAATAGTAATTCTTATTTGCATTGGTTTGGGTTCTCTAAAAGCCTAGAGATTATGAAACACAATTGATTAAATAGACATAAAAAATCTGAGGCAGGATAAGCCACAAGACCCAGCTGCACACCAGGGTGGCAGACGGTCTAGTAGCTTCCCAGTCAAAGAGGCTGGAAGCCTCAGAAGGGGAGAGATCACACACACAGTGCCAGTCTAAGGCTCAAGCCTGGGAGCTCCCAAAGGTCCCTGCTGTGAACACGTATTGAATGCCTGACAGGGCTGGACTCAGCTGTCTGCCTGCTGCAGTAGCACAAGACCATCCACTTAAACCCAGTGGAGTTGCCAGCACAAGCTGATCCCTCCTTCCTCTTTTATTCCACTCAAGTTACAAGCCTATTGGATCATGGTATTCACAGTCAGGGTGGATCTCCCTGCAGTTTGCACATTTACCTGCTCATCATCCCTGGACATCTCTCCCCTCAAGAAGTGTGATGTACCAATCTGCCAGGCCTCTTAATCTACAAGGTGATCATCAATATTAATAATCTAAAATATAAAGAATAGAAATTGTTCAGGAACTTGTTTGGTTTCAGTGTTTTCAAAAACACTTTGCACATACTTCAAAGCCAAATTAAATTTCCCAGGAAATCATTTATTAACATTGTATAGCATTAAAGTCTCTGTAATTAGTTATATAAACATCTAAAATAATAAAACTTTAAAAATTTAAATAAATATAATAAAAATACAAGTTACCAGGAAGAAAATCTCAGATTCATAATCTGATCTATTAAAAGTAGAAATTCTGGGAGGCAGGAGAATTACAAATTAAAGCCCAGCCTGGGAACTAACTGACTTAGCAAGAACTTGTCTCAGAATACAAGTAAAATAAAGTTAATAAGTTCTTGGGACATAGCTAACGACCCTGGATTTAGTCACCAGTAAATAAAAAAAAAAAGATAATAGAGTCTTTATAAAAATAGGCTTTAGCCAATAGAATTAAGGAAATTTGGAGCATCTGCAATCACAAAATTCTCTGAGAAATAAAGGAGTCCACTTTACCTACCCTGGGTAAAGAGGTGCCTGATATATTTATAGAGATCTTTATAGATACGAGTTTTTCCAAGAATTTTATAAGACAGTCAGGCTCATTGGAAGAGAAGACAGTATTCAGAATGGTGATCTTACCTTAGAACCTTAATAAGTGTGTATGTGTGCACTTGTGCATGTATGTGTGTATGTGTGTGTGCATGAGCATGTATGCGCATCATATGAACTAGTGCCAGAAGTATGGCATCATCAGAGAGCTTTGATGTGAATGGATTCTTCTGAACCTGATTTAAAATAATGCAGTTTTCTTTTAAACTAGTGACAGTTCTCCATCTTTAAAGCTTGTTTTGCAGAATTGAAAACAATTTTTCAGCTTTTTAAAAAGTGGAAAAGACACACACACACACACACACACACACACGTTTCTGAATTATACTTCGAAGCAACTTTTTCAACATATTAACATATGTAATATGTTAATAACCTGCCTAGAACATTTTAAGAAAAAGTTTGTAGAAGAATCTTGCTGTGTAATCACAAGGTATTCCCTAAGCAAATTATTATTGTCATAAGAAAATTAAACACTTGCTTGTGTTATTAGAAAAAAGTATTGAATTCTTCTTGCCTATGAGTTCATTATATTTATTATTATGAATATATTCATGCTTATTTTTCTTCCACTGGTTTAGATAGATACCTATGATTCCAATGCAGTAAAACATGCATTTCCTGAGAGGCCTGTTGCCCACACTGACACATGGTAGGATTTCTCTGTCTGTATCAGGTTCTCCTCTAGAGTTAGTTCCGGTCTTTTATCTTTCAGGATTTACTGAGGTTCTTATTTAGGTAATTACCATCGTCAAGGTTAGAACCGGCACAAGTGATGGCGTTACTTTTTCTTTACTAATCTAATAGGAAATGACCAATAAATGGAATTCCATTTATCTACTCACTTTAGATTAAGAGATGTTTTGGGGGGCAGTGAATTTATTTCCAGGCTACCAACACTTTGGTCTTTAATTTGTCAAACTTCATAGTTTAAGTAAATTAATCAGGTTCTGATAGAATTAATTGAATTCACAGAAGACTGTATAAATAGTTGTCTATATTTTCTCTCGTGTTTATATTAAGTCTGAACTATTGGAAAGCAATTAGATTCTGAATTACTTATTACCCTTGAAGCACCTGTTCTTTGACCCATAAAATCTCTTTTTCTTTTCTATTAACATTTTCCCTAGCCTCCCTTACTTTTATATTTGGTGAATTTCATTTTGCTATACATTTTATATCCGTTCTCCCTTGACTCTTTGACTCTTCTGATCAGGTCTTACCTGCTTCCACTTAATGGAAGTTCAGGCAGGAATGCTAAAAATGAGAGACGAATAATAGGAAACAGGGAGACAGATCATTTGCACATGGAAAGGGGACCAAGAAATACAGGGAAATAGAAGGTCAAAAGGAGAAGTCGATGCAAAATGTGTTATGTATTAACACTGCTAATCCCACATGGCGAGAGTGTTAATCATTAGGTAATGCAAATATGTACTAATAAAATTTTAAAAAATTGAGATTATATTTGAGCCTTTAAGTCCTGTAAAAATGGGTTGGCTAGCGCACATGGAACAGATTCATCTCTGAAGGGTGGATTCTTGGATGTATAATTCAGTGAGATATAACATAAAGTTTTGCATTCCATAATTGTTATTACAGTCATTAGTGTATAAAAGTAGACCTGAGGCTTTGAGTTATCCATTTCCATTGTTGCTCATGGAGTCAGAAGTTTAGCAGAGACATGAGTGTTGATGGTCTAAGGCTAAGGTGGCCTGGGAATCATCCTTCATTTCCTGTCCAGTCAGGCAGCGCTGGGGCAGGACTCTCAGCTTTGCCTCTCTGCCTCTCTGATCTTGGTGCTTTTATTGGTAAATAACAGAGTTTTTCACCTGTTCATTCAACAAATCATTCAGTTCAGCAACGCTTTTATCCATATTCCTTTAAGCCATCTCCATCCCTTCAGAGTTTTACAATTTAAGCCATCATCAGTTGGCAGATTTCTTCTTTTGTCTTCCACGGCACAGGATTTCCACCTTGATTTAAATTGGAAATTTATAGGAACCCTATGAGCAGGAACCACAGTGTTGGAGTTTATGAACTAGGTTTATTATTTGTTTCAGAAATAAAATGTTATATTTTAAAGGTGACACTAAGCTTATGTATATAATGACTAGCAGTCTCTCACACTGTTACTTATTTAATTAAATGCTTAACAAAGTGGGGGCAAAAGTTGTACATCAGAGATGACATTTATCCAAATTCTCACTGTGTTCAGAGCACTGTGTTGTATGTTATAATGCATTTCTATAAAGACAGTAATGCGTAGCAATATTTGAATTAAGTATGTGGTCATTTAAAAATTTACTCTTCATTTTTCAATAATCTTTGGCTAAAACCATCTCAATAACAGAGCCCATATCAAAATCACATTAAATACCAGTTTCTATTTAATATAATTCAAATTTCTTTATCTACATGTGTATTATCCTTCAAAATATAATAACCCGAAGAAGTTTATTCTTTTTTAAAAAATTTAAATCTTTAGTGGTACATAATGGATACACATCATCATCGCATTCATAACTGGCCAGATATATTATTTATTTATTCCCAGACTACTTTTAAGAGCAGAGGAGGAAGATATGTCCTATTTTTCATGCCAGATTGAGCTTCCAGAAGGAAACAATTTGCTGCACCCTGTGCTCGGCTTATGCAGTAGGCATGCTGGTGCCAGATGTCGCAGTCATGCTATCTCTGTGCATAACCCCAAGTGTTCAAAATAACCATGCTATGTGGGCCTCCATGTGTGACAGCACTGCCCCTGAAAATGCTTCTGAAAGAGAACTTCTTGCTCTTTCAGAGCAATTTTAAGTCACCTATATCATATCACCTTAGTCTACACATTTGCCATTTGGAATATTACTCTTTCGCATATGTTCTCTGCGTTGGAGTGCACATATTATCAGCAGAGCTACACTGTTTGGTGTCCAGTGAGGAAGAAGACATATCACAAAACTGGAGAGATCTGTGTGCATCTGTAGTGCATTCACTGGGATTATCTTCTGAAACTAAAAAGCACCAGAACACAAAGACACTAGAGAAGAATATTGGTTGAGAAGAGGACTCCTGGGCTGTGTGGAGGATTCTTGGGTTAGTCTAAGTTTTCTGAGAAAGCTTCCTTCCTCATAGTGACCACCACTGGTTCAGTGGCCCTGGAGAGAAAGAGGTGAAGCACTCTGCCACTGTGTGTAGTGATTCACAGGAAGGTAACATTTAACATGCCATCTGGGTGAGGGGAAATGGAAAGAAGACTTGGGGCCATGGGGAAGGTGGAAGCAGACAACAACAGATACTCTCTTGATGTCCTGAAAGCCAAGTGAAGGTAGTAGAAGAACCTATAACTGAATTATCAATCTAATAAGAATTAAAACAAAATGGGAATTACTTGTTAGATCTACGATTGTATAGGGGAGTAGGTTACAGTGCTGCATTTGTTTGGCTGAAGTAGGTAGACAGGATCATCTTCCAGGATGTCCACGCCGCGGTCCCTGAATAAGTAGAGAGAAGACATTGTCCATAGCATGCAGGGAAGGATCTTGATGAGACTTATTCTAGATTACCTGGTGGAAATTTGGTCTTTAAAAACTGCTGAGACATGAGCAAGGAAGGCAGATTAAAGAGGAACTTGCTGTGAGGCCTGATGTCCAGAGGCTGGATTGACTGCTCCCAGAGAAGAGTCCTAAGCAAGGCTCTGAGAGAGACCCTGCTGGCGAGGAAGGCAGGAGCATGCTTCCCACCACCATAGTGTGCCTCACTGAATCTTGGGAATAAATGGTTCTACTTGGTTTTTAAAAATGTAATTGGTTAAAAATTTTTTAATATTATGTGTTACTTGAAAGAACAACTAAATTAGAAAGTAATGTGTTTTAGTATATGTTTATTAATTCATTTAAAAAACATAATATGATGGTGAGATAATTTTCTCCTAGAAATTAGATATTTTATCTTTAAGGTGAAGATCTACTTTACTACTATTCTGTAACTTTGTTAAAATGAACCTTTAAAAATGTCTATATAATTCCACAGTACTAAAATACTGTTATGTTTAATGTTGCTGCAGATAAATGGACCATCTGCTCTGATTTGGAAGCATATATTTTTTTTCTTGTAGAAATCTAAATATTCATGGTATTCATTTTCGAAGAACTTGGTAGGTGATTTCTAATGAGGTGCTTAAAAAATATGAGGCCAACATGAACTAGCAGTAGTAGAATGTTATAAAATTTCTTATAAGGAACTGAAAATTATTAAGATATAAAATATATATAAGATATAATATGAATGTCTGCATTAAATATATTGAATGTATCTCAGTTACACATATTTGCTAAATCATAACATAGGTAAGCTAACAAAATATATAGTATTAATTTAAAAATACCTTCCTTTCTGATAGTCCTTTTGCTATCACCAATTGGTGAGGCACTGAAAATCACTCTTAGGTTAGGCCTTGGCACTTAGAATCATACTTGGGTTTCTTCTGTTGCCTAGGGGAAAAGCTTGGGAAGGAAGGAGAACCCATGGCTTCCCACGCAGGGGTCCTGGGCAATATCCACATTCATAGATGACACCTGCACTTCCTGTTGAAGAAAGTCAAATGGAAGATTGCTAGGATGTGGCTTTTATAAAATATCTGCTATATTCGGGTTGGCATTTTATTTGTTACTCTCTAGTTTCAAAGATGATTTAGAGATAGAATTTTACACCAGCCGAGAGTTGTGAGGTGATACAGGGGGAGCGATATTTTGATGAGATGATATAGTGATTAGTAAACAGATGACTGGTAAGTATGGTTTCCAGGCGAGCAACACCCTCTTATTGATGGAACAGCCTGGATCTGTGTATTACTATTTTCTAACCAATTATCAGATCCAGCCAAGAATGAAACCTAAAGAGTAAACCCAGTGTTGGCTCCCAGGTGTTGGATACAAATGATAATGATAAGTAATGCAAATATTTAAAAGCAGTTCTTGAAAGAGCTGATGACAACCTGAATGGTTATTATTCAAAGTGACCTTCTTTATATTTATGCTGACACAGTCATTCTTAAAGTGAAAAATATGTTATACTTTTTTTTGGCAAAAGTAATTTCAACTCTTTCACTCAGATAACTTAGTGCAGTGTGTTAGAACATCAGTTCTCATGCTCAGCTCCCTGACCACACAAAGGAATCCTTTATTTACTCCATGCAGCATGGAGTTATTTAATCTCTTGTTGCTGCAGTTCAGAATGGCACTTATGGAAGGAAAGCAAATATCGCATCTTTTTTCAAGAACTGTTGAGAAGGATTGAATGAGTTAAAATTGCTAAGGCATTCGCAAGAATATCTACTACATAGGCACTTAAAACTTTAATGTATTTGATATATATGTACATATAGAATCTGTAACACTGCATGTAACACTAGTCAACAACATTTAAATGGATATCTGCATATCTGTGCTGTGAAGGGATATGCAGGCACTCAGAATGTGAGCATTAGTTATTAGCATAGAAACATGAGAAAGAAGTGCTCACATAGCAACACAGTGGAATACACTTCCATTTTATGGAAGGAAAATAAAGAAAATAACTGGAAATACACAAGCATATTTCCATTGAAAGTAAAATTTAGCTTTATAACAGTTTGCTTGCTTTTATTTAACAGAATATGCTGCATTACTTTTGTCACCAGAAGTATATGTATTAATTCATTTATTTGAGAATGAATCACTTGTTTTTGATTCAGTAGACAGTTCAGTGGATGACTATGAGCTTAGAAGCAGAGGTGAGGTCTTTACCGGATCCATCCCACAGCCCCTTCACCTGCAGCTGGAGGGAGGAGATGCCAGCTGCCATGGGCCAGGCAGGGCCAGGGACACAGCTGGACTGATTATCACTAATTAGATCCCTCTGAACCATGAGCTTCCCAGAACAAAAGGCAGTGATGGCTGTGTGTTGCTGCCTCAGGACATGCCAAGGAAGAGAGACTGCCATTCCTTCTAAGGCATGGGAACA
The DNA here is from genome assembly GCA_004026965.1 of Petromus typicus. Lineage (NCBI taxonomy): Eukaryota > Metazoa > Chordata > Mammalia > Rodentia > Petromuridae > Petromus > Petromus typicus. Next base: position 38,618 of record PVIR01004069.1, read on the forward strand.
AGACATGTTTCACAATTTGGTGACAGAGCCAAGAAAGTTATTCAGCTCTTCCACAGGCTGTTATGTTACCCAGTAGAAAGCCAACTACAGGGGGCTGTAACTTAGTGGGCATTGTGCATAAATATGCAAGATTTATTTGAGCTGTGGTCTGGTGGGCTGACATGCCTTAGGTATGTAGGATTTATCCTTTGTTAAAGTAATGAGTGGATACCATGTTTTTAATTTTTATAAAAGTTAGTGCAATACAATTTCCATTTAATGACTTGGGAGAGACACCTTAAGTGTGATGCTAAGCAGCAGAAGTGTAGATTTTATATGTGTTGAGGTGGTACTTGAAATATTTTGATGGGGCTGTAACAGCTGTGCTTTCAGTAGAGTTTGGGAACACTTCATATGTTGTTAAATTCTCTTGTGGGGATGGGTTTAGGTCCTGTGTGCTTTGTTTGCCTTTGCTTTGTTGCTATGGAGGAACATAACAAAAAGTGAGAAGGAAGAGCTTCGGGATTATTAAACTAAAGTGCAAACCCTGATGGTTTGTGGCATGGAAGGAACCTCACTACAGGCGGGGAGAACTGCACACAGGCCTCCCTCCAGAGGAGATCACTGCTGCACCTCACAGGCTACGTGTCCTGCCCTGGTTCTGTTTCCTCCCCCTCATCTTTGTTTCCTACCTGCATTTGAACTCAGTGTCCCCCTGGTGTACCTGGGGAAGGTGACAGAGATGGCAGCATAGTGCAGGAGGTCAGAGGAAATGTTATCTTTCTCCATTCAAAACAGTGGGGCTTATCTCCAAAAGCCTTAGAGTATAGATGTGGATACAAACTCTCAAGGAACCATAAAAAGTAACAGCCAAAGAGACACCAACTCCTCTCCAGGTGGGAAACTCTGCAATGGCTCCTTCAGTGGCCCTGACTGTTAAGACACAGCTCTGCTTTCAAAACAACTGCAGCTTAACCTGGGAGAGAAGTGGAGTATAAAAGTATTTGTGATGCACAGTAGCTAATACATAAAGTTAATCTTAAGAATTATTCCTATTAGATCTTAGACCTTAATGAGCTGACTAGAATTTTTTCCAAAATTAATACTACTCCAGCCCTGGTTCAAGGAGCTACTGAATTGCACTAGAGATGGGGAAAATGTATACTTAAGTGAAAAGATTAAGAGAAAATCACTTCCAATTATGCACTATAGTAAATGAAGCAAACCAAATATTATAATATCATTTGAGGTAAATATTACCGCAAACATCAGTTAAGTTACCAAATGGAGCATCACATTGTACATATTCCATGACACGAGGTGGAACTGGAGCAGTGGGCAATAATTAGCTCTTCTAATCAAACAGGGTGCCGTGTTTGAGGTGATATGAATAACAACCTCACAATCTTCTTTTCCATGTGTTCTTAATGTGTCCTATGCCAGAACCTTTGGCCAAGGGAAGCTGAGTTACAATCCCCAGCCTCCCAAACATGTATAGCTAAAGAGCCAGGGCTCCACCATGCAGCTCGTGCCCCAGAGTGAGGGTTTTGAAGGCTTTTTGTATTATAGAAAGTGTTTGGCATATTTTTTTTCTTTTTTTTATTATCTTTATTGGTACATTACATATATACATCATGATTGCACTCCATAATGGGGGTTTGTACCAGTATAAGACACAACTTAATTCTCATTTTTTCCCATAGCCCTACCCACCCTACCGGCCCCCCATATACATAAAATTTGTTTCCTTTTTTCTTATAATCTTATTATTTTAACCCCTTCACCCTATTTTACTTTGAGCATTTTCTATTTCACAATATATAACATACAATTCTAGGACTCATTTACATCTTTATTTTCTCATACCAGAGAAAAGATGTGATATGTACCTATCTGTGCCCTATTTATTTCACTTATGAGGATATCCTCAAGGTATGTCCATTTAAGTATAAATGATTCAAACTTATCATTTTTATAGCAAAGTAATACTCCATTCTGTAGAAGAACCACAGCTTTTTTATCCTCTCTCCAGTTGATGGACACTTGGGTTGTTTCCAAGATGTAGTAATCACAAATTGGGCTGTTATAAACATGGGTACACATATGTCACTGTGGTATGAGTCTTTTAATTCTTGTGTGTATATACCTAGCAGGGCAATGGCCGGGTCAAATGGGACCTCCAATCCTAGCTTTTTATTTTTCTTTGAGACAGGGTCTCACTTTGTGGTTCAGGCTGGCCATGAGCTCAGCCTTAAACTCACATCACAGAAATCCTCCTGCCTCTGCCTTCCGTGTGCTGGGATTACAGGAGTGAGCCACCACGTCTGGCATTCTGGTACATGGTACTCCTTGCTGCTGGGGTGAGTCTCCACGCCTAGTATGGTATGTGGTTACCAGGGATCTAACCCGGGTCCTTGCACTTGCAAGACAGGTGCCAGAACCACTGAGCTAACTCCCCGGCCCTCCAATCCTAGCTTTTTGAGGAATCTCCAAACTGATCTCCACAGGGGTTGTACGAGTCTACAGTCCCACCAGCAGTGGAGAAGGGATCCTTCTCCGCAGCCTCGCCAACATTTGCCATTGGCTTAATATGAAATGGCAGCCATTCTATGTGGAGTAAGAAGAAATCTCAGCGTTGTTTTCATCTGCATCTCTCGAATGACTAATGATCTTGAGCATTTCTTCATATGCTTCTTAGCTGCTTTTACTTCTTCTTCTGAAAAATATCTGTTCATTTCAGATGCCCATTTTTGAACTGGGTCTTTAAATTTGGGTGGGCTGATTTTTTTTAGCTCTTTATATATTCTAGATAGTAGCCCTTTGTCTGAGGAACAGCTGTTAAAGATTTTTTCCCACATTGTTGGTTACCTTTTTGCTCTGTTGGTGGTTTTCTTTGCTGTGCAGAAGCTTTTTAAAAGAACGAGGTAACATTTGTTGATTTCTTCAGCCAGTTCCTGTGCTAGAGATGTTTTCTTCATGAAGTCTTTCCCTAAGGGGATGTCTTTGAGAGTTTTACCTAACCTGTTTTGCAACAGGTTTAGAGTGTCTGTTTTAATATTTAGGTCTCTTATCCACTTTGATTTTAGCTTGGTACATGGTGAAAGAGTTAGATCTAGTTTTAGTCTTTGGCAAGTTAAAGCCCAGTTTTTCCAGCACCATTTGTTAAAGAGGCTATCTTTCCTCCACTGAGGATGTTTGGCTCCTTTGTCAAAGATGAGGTGGCTCAGTGTATCTGGAGTAGTTTCTGGATCTTCTAGTCTACTCCATTGATCCTCGGGTCTATTACTTTGCCAGTACCATGCCATTTTTATCACAGTGACTTTATAGTATAGTATAGTTTCAGGTTCAGAGTTGTAATACCCCCCACCATGTCCCTGTTCCTTAGAATTGCTTTGGCTATTCTAGGACTTATGGGGTTCAAGATGAAAGTTTGGAATTTTTTCTCTAGATCTGTGAAATATGCCGTTGGGATTTCAAACAGGATTGTGTTGAATGTGTAAAGTAGTTTTGGGAGTATAGCCAGTTTGACTATATCGATTCTTCCTACTCAGGAGCAAGATATGTCTTTCCATTTTTGATATCATCTTCTATCTCCTTTTTCAGAGTTCTATAGTTTTCAGAGTAGAGGTCTTTCACCTCCTTTGTTAGATTGATTCCTGTATATTTTATTATTTTGGGTGCTATTGTGCAAGGGACTGAGTCCCCAGTTTCTATCTCTGGGTCTACAATGGTCTGCTGTTTCTGTAAATGAAGGCTATTGATTTTTGAACATTGACCTTGTAACCAGCTACATGGCTAAAATTGGCAACTAGGTCCAGCAGTTTTTTTAATTCAGTTTTTAGGATCCTCTAGGTAGAGTATCATGTCATCAGCAAGTAATGACAATGTAACTTCTTCTTTTCCAATCTTTATTCCTTTTATTTCTTTCTCTTGCTTAATTGCTATGGCTAATATTTCCAGAACTATATTGAACAGAAGTGGTGAGAGAGGACATCCTTTTCTCATTCCTGATCTTAGTGTGAAAGGTTTCAATTTTTGACCATTTAGTACAATACTGGCAGATGGTTTCTGCTAGATAGCTTTTATTAGTTTGAGATATAGACCATCTATTCTGATCTTCTGAAGGGTTTTGAACATAAATGGGTGTTGTATATTGTCAAACTCTTTTTCCACATCAATTGAGATGACCATATGATTTTTGTCCGTAAGCCTGTTAATATAGTGTATAACATGTATTAATTTACATATGTTGAACCATCCTTGCATACCTGGGATGAATCCAACTTGGTCAGACTGTATAATCTTTTTGATAATTCTCTGTATTCTGTTAGACAGTATCTTATTGAGAATTTTTGCATCGATGTTCATTGAAGATATTGGCCTGTAGTTCTCTTTTTTGGTTGGGTGTTTCTCTGCTTTTGGAATCAGGGTAATGGATAATTCCAGGAATGAGTTTGGGAGTACTCCTTCCCTTTCAATTATATTGAAGAGTTTCTGAAGTACAGGCACTAACTCTTCTTTAAAAGTTTTATAGAATTTAGCAGTAAAACCATGAGGTCCAGGGCTTTTCTTTGTTGGCAAGTTTTTAATTACAGTTTTAATTTCACAGATTGTATTTAGCATTTCTATATCTTCTTTATTCAGCTTTGGGAGTTCATATGCATCTAGAAATCTATCCATTTCTTCTACATTTTCCATTTTATTGAAGTATAAATTTTCAAAGTAGGTGTTTATTATCCTATGGACTTCCTCTGGGTCCGTAGTAATTTCTCCATTCTCATTCCTAAAAGCATAGATATGAGCCTTTTCCTTCCTTTGTTTAATGAGGTTGGCTAAGGGTCTATCAATTTTGTTTATCCTCTCAAAGAACCAACTTTTCAATTTATTGATTTTTTGAACCATTCTCTTGGTTTCTATTGCATTAATTTCTGCCCTGATCCTTATAATTTCTTGCCTATTGTGAGCTTTGGGTTTGCTTTGCTCCTCTCTTTCTAGTCGCTTGAGGTTCAGCATTAAGTTGTTTATTTGAGCTTTCTCCATTTTCTGGATGTAGCCTTTCACTGCTAGGAATTTTCCTCATAGAACTGCTTTCATTGTGTCCCATAAATTTCTATATGTTGTACTGGTGTTATCTTTTTGTTGTAAGAACTGCTCAATTTCTTTTCTAATTTCTTCTGTGACCCATTGGTTGGTCAGCAGAGTGTTGTTCAATTTCCATATGTTTGTGAAGATCCTGGGCTTTCCTTTGCTATTCAGCTCCAATTTCATGGCACTATGGTCCAACAGTATGCAAGGGATAACTTCAGTCCCTTTATATTTGCTTAAACCTGTTCTGTGAATGAGTACATGGTGTATTTTCGAGAATGATCCATGAGCAGCTGAGAAGAATGTAAATTCTGACTTTGTCGGGTGAAATACTCTGTAGGCATCTATTAAGTCCATTTGCTGAAGAGTCTGGTTGAGCTCAAGGATTTTCTTAGTGACTTTTTGTCCAGTCAATCTGTGTCTTTGTGGCAGTGGGGTATTGTGGTCCCCTAGTATTATTGTGTTGGAGTTTATCTGGTTTTTCAAGTCTGTTAATGTTTTTTTTATATAGCTGGGTGCATTAGAATTTGGAGCATAGATATTTAAGATTGTGACTTCTGTCTCTTGGATTTTTCCCTGAACTAAAAGATAATGTCCATCTTTATCTCTCTATCAGTTTTGGCTTAAAGTCTATTCTGTCTGCAAATAAAATCGGCGCTCCTGCTTTGTTGCTGTTTCCTGTCGCATGGAGTATTGCTTTTCATCCCTTTACTTTCAGTACATGGGTTTCTTTCTGAATTAGTTGTGTTTCTTGTATGCAGCACATTGTAGGATCTTGCTTTTTGATCCTCTCTGCCAGTCTGTATCTCTTATTTGGCGCTTTGAGTCCATTGACTTTAATGGTTATGACTGATATAGGTAAATTTAGTGCTGCCATGTTTTCCTGTTCTTGGCTGTGTTATTCTACTTTTGCCCTTTTCCCATCAGTTTCTTGTTTGGTCCCATGGATTGACTTTGTTAGGTCTCATGGATTTGTAAGTTTCCTTATTTTTCTCCAAGATATTCTTTAGAATGTTTTGGAGCACAGGTTTTATATTTGTGAAGTTTTTCAGGTGTTCCTTTTCATGAAAGTATCTGATTTCCCCATCAATTTTCAAGGATAGTTTTGCAGGATATATTAGTCTGGTTTGGAAGTTGTTTTCCTTTAGGGCTTGCAAGACTTCACTCCAGGCTCTTCTTGCATTGAGTTGAGAAGTCTGCTGTGATCCTGACGGGCTTCCCTTGGAATGTTGGAATGTAACTGGTTTCTTTTTTCTGGCTGCTTTCAGTATTTCATTCTTTTTTTGGATATCGGGGACTTTTATGATTATATTCCTAGGTGTAGATTTTTTCATGTCATGGGCCTGTGGCATTATGGATGCTTCATGTATTTGTATGCCCAATTCTTTACCTTTTTCTGTGAAGTTTTCTGCCATTATCTCTGTGAATAGCTTTTTGATGTCTTTAGTATTGTCTCCTGCTTCCTCAGTGACTCCAATCAATCTTATGTTATTCTTCTTTGAATCATCTAGGAGCTGTTGGCTTGACTTTCATTATCGCTTTCTATTTTGCATAGATTATTCCTTTCCAGTTCATTGGTTGAGATACTGTCTTCTAGGTCTGAAATTCATTCTTCTGCCAAATTCATTGTATTGTGCAAACTTTCATTTTCTTTCTTGATTTCCTGGGCTTATGCTTGTAGGTGTTTGAAAGGTTCCATTGCTTTTGCTATGTTGGATTCTATCAACTCAATGATTTCCTCTTTAGCTTCATTAATCATCGTGTTGACAGTGTCCAATATCTCTGCTTTCCTCTTAGAGATCAGTTCTGATTTCCATTTTACTAGATCTGCTTTGGTTACCATTTCCGAGGAACCTGGAGCCTGGCCTTCAGACTTCTCTATTTCTCTTCCCCCTGTGTTACCTTGAGGTGAGGATCTTTATAGCTGAGAATTTGAGTGTTTCTTCATCTCTGAGTTTTTGTCCTTGCTGTTGTTTTTGGCTTTGTACCTGCCCTGTTTTCTGGTGATGTTTGTTGCAAGTCTCTTTCCTCCTAATACTTAGGAACCTTAAAATATCAGCGTTCCCTGCCTTGTTCTTTACAGTCTGTATTGGGTCCTAAAGAAAAAGCCCTAGTTCTGGCACACCATACGAGGTACTCAATCAATACAGTCAGAACACCTTCTCCCATCTGCTTTAGAGGCAGGAAGGCTCTGGCTCCTGCACTGCTACAGTGTTGCTGCCTGAGGTTTCAATGGGCCTGCCTGATCACCAGTACAGAGTCTTTGGGCTCACTTTTGCAGTTGGCCTCGAGGCCAGTAGGCTGTAGGCCCTGTGCAGCTGTAATCATACTGGCTGATGTTCCAAAAGGCCCACCTACTTGCCAATACAAGGTCACTAGATGTACTTCTGCAGTTGATGTGGCAAAAGTCAGACTCTGACCTGCTAAACTCAATCCCTTGGCCCTCTTCCAGCGTGGGCCTGGAGGCCAGTAAGCTCCAACCCCAGCGCAGATTCAATGGCACAGTCTCTGGTTCCAAAGCCGCCCGCTGCCCTGTTTGACATATTTCAACCAGTGTCTGTTACAGGCAAAATACAAAAAACTAACTCAAAACAGGGAAAGAATTCTCTCAGGTCATTGAAAGGCTTCTCCTTGTACACCTATGAATGGCTAGCTTAGATAATCCCACCTGAATCGAGTATCACTTATCCCTTGATTCTGAATTGGGTTTATTCTTATATAAACTGTTTTCATAGAGTTGCAGACTTTGAAGATAATTAGTTTAAAAGCTAGTAGAAAGAGGAGGCGCTGTCTGCAGGGAATATTTTGAGTTGGGTGTCACTGTTTCCAAAGTCCACTTGCTTCATCTTTTCCTTTAGGATCTTTGAAGAATGTAAAAAAGACCTCCAAGGGATTTCTCAGAACTCTTAAGAGAAACAAAAGAATAGCCCTCATGCAGAAAAAACAAAATGTTCACTGTAATCATCTGCTAATGGAGAATGTTAAAGCCCATACTATGATAAAATGAACCAAAAGGATCAGTTGTGGATTAGGGCTTCCTTATCTATGGCGCTAGCGCAAGATCAACTGTGCATACTGACAAATAGAACACAGAAAATCATCGAAAAGATTATACACCGTGACCAAATTGGATTCATCCCAGTTATGCAAGAATGGTTCAATATACGTAAATCAATAAATGTTACACACTATATTAACAGACTCAAGAACAAAAACCATATGGTCATCTCAATTAATGCAGAAAAGGCTTTTGACAAAATACAACACCCATTTATGTTCAAAACCCTAGAGAATATTGGAATACATGGTCTCTGTCTCAAACTAATAAAAGCTATCTATGAGAAACCATCAGCCAGCATTGTACTAAATGGGTCAAAAATTGAAACCTTTCGCACTAAGATCAAGAACAAGACAAAGATGTCCTCTCTCACCACTTCTGTTCAATATAGTTCTGGAAATATTAGCCATAGCAATTAGGCAAGAGAAGGAAATAAAAGGAATAAAGATAGGAAGGGAAGAAGTTAAGTTGTCATTATGTACTGATAATATGACACTATATCTAGAGAATCCTAAAAACTCAATTAAAAAACTACTGGACCTACTTGCCAAGTAGCTGGATACAAGGTCAACGTTCAAAAATCAATAGCCTTTGTATACACAAACAGTAGACCCACTGACATAGAAATTGGGGAGTCAGTTCCTTTACAATAGCACCCCCCAAAATAAAATTTCTTGGAATCAATCTAACAAGGGAGGTAAAAGACTATGCTGAAAACTATAGCACTTTGAAAAAAGTAGATTGAAGAAGATATCAAAAAATGGATAGACATACCTTGCTCCTGGGTAGGAAGAACCAATATCAAAATGACTATACTGCGTAAACTAGTGTATAGATTCAATGCAATCCCAATTGAAAACCCAACAGCATATTTCACAGATCTAGAGAAAAAAAAAATCCAAACTTTCATCTGCTGTTTAAATAAAACTTTATGGAAACACAGCCAAGAGCAGTTCTTTATACAGCCTCACAAACTGTCTTTGAACTAATTATTTCCTGGAACAGGTAAGGGACAGGGAAGGGCAAAGCCGATTTTTAAGAAGCAGCATAATAATTATAATTTGGTTTTTTGAAAAAAGATTAGAGAGCCCCCAAAGATATTTAAGAGAAAATCAGTATAAATAAATAGCTGCACTTTGAAGAGGAAGTTGCATCTAGCAGACACTGGTTTTCACAACAAGCCAACATTGTGCTGTTCTGAATCCTGTTTTAGGCAAGAGTCTTTTGTTAGTGCCTCCTGACTGGACAGAATAATGGTCTTACTTTCTTACATTCACATCAATGAGTGCACACACTTTGATCATTCCCACCTGCTCTGACTCCTTCCTCAAAGAGCCCCCTTCTGCTTTCACATCCCTCTCTGACTTTCCCCTAGATTCTGCGAAGGAAAGAAAATAGGAGATGTTTGTCTCCTATCCAGGTTTTAACCAGGCTCAACCCTGCTTAGCTTCTGAGATCAGGCGGTTCAGGGTGATGTGGTTGAAGACATTTGTCCTGCTGAGCCTGTCATCTTCTCCTTAGCATCAAGACTTCCATAACTGCCCGAGTTCACAGTCTTTGAGGCTGAATTCTCTGAGGAAACCCCATTCTGGGCCCCTGAGATGCTGTGGAGTCCGAACCTCCAGGAAGCGGACCCTGTCCAGTCATCTGTCAGAGAGCTCAAATTTGGGGTATACACTGCTCTATTTCTGACTGACCTTTGCAGTTGGAGAGTGATCGACCTACTTTGATTCTGTTGTGAAACTAAATTTTATAGTAGCTTTTAGATCAGGGTAATATCTCTGTTTTCTGATAACATGTTTTGCAATTACTGCTCCTTGTTTTCCCCCTACTAAAAAGTATCCTAAATAAAATGGGTCTTTTGAAAAGAATGATTGAGCAATTCTCCATCTTTATTTCTGCACACAAGTAGATAGATCCACAAGGCACTTCTTTGTCATAATGTTGCTAACAGCAAGGTTGTGTCTGCAGCAGGAGAACTGGTGGGGTGGTTCACCCAGTCATGTTGTAGCAGTAGGAATTACGTGGTTAATGTTCTTCTGTGATGAAATGGGGGAGGTTTCAGGACAAGTTTATACTCTGCAGCATCTAGAGTCCTGTATGTGAGCTGAAAAAACTATACCTCAGGAGGAGATCAGAGAAATGCTGGTCCTTCAGATGTTATGTGAAAATATTTTAGCTTATTAAGCATTTCCTGGAAGAAGCTTTAGCATTGCACTATTGCACTATTAGGTTCGTTGATTTGAACGATTGGCTTAAAGTAATGTATTTCTGAGATGGCACCAAGTGTTTATATTAAGAATTTTAGCACTTAAAACAATAGATGATTTATTATAGTCTATGACTGCTGTTTTTATTAGTAGTATAATAGAAAACATATATTGTATATAATTGAAATTTCCTAATAGCTGTGTTAAAACATAAAAAAGTCAATATAGTTTAAAGTATTTTATTTAACCCATCCTGGCAAAAATATTCTTATTTTAATACTTAGAAGCATAGAACTACTAGTAATATTCAGTGAACTCTATTATATTCTGAGTATTTGTAACCTGGTGTGTATTTACCATTAATAGTACATCTCTGACTACATACAAAATTTTCATGGAAATATTTGACCTGTCTTTGGATTTCCTAAGTAAAATGATCACATATTCAACTGTTGCTAACAATTCTGAAGTTTTCCACATGCTCATAAGGTGTAGATTCTCATTTAAATCTAAATTCATTAAAATTAAATAAAAACTCCATTTTTCCAGTTTAGATGCCAGGCTGTGAGTCCTTCATAGCCCTTGGGAGGCCCTGGGTTAAGCAGGCATCTGGGTCAGTTTTCAAAGAGTGCTGGAAACTTAGTTGAGTTGAATAGCAAGACACATGAAAAGGAAATTGTCCAGTGTTGCTGCGGTCTGCCTCCATCTCTATGGACAGACAGGAAGACTGGAGTTTGTAGCTGCTGTAGTTCCTGGGGTGGGACAGAGCTCAATGCCTGGTTTAAGGTGAGATTCTGATGCATGAAATCAGGTTCCAGGGACAGCTCTGCACCATCAGTTCTCGGGGTGTTCTGAAAGTTCAGGTGAACTCAGAGGCCCTTCCTGCCCCTGCACAGTGAAGTGACTCATCTTCACGCAGATTGACTGGACAATTTTGTTTCTCCCCCAAAATGCTGCAGTTCACTGATAACATGCGTGAATGTCAGGAAAACTATTTTTACTTCAGCTTAAAAGGACTTGAAGACCTGAACCGTTATTATGGCAGTTCAGGAACATAGCAAAGAAGATTAGCTATGTCAGACACATGTATCATTTTAGTTTTTTTTTTAATAATCTTTATTGGTACATTAAATATACACATCATGATTGCACTCCATAATGGGGATTTGTAGCAGTATAAGACACAACTTAATTCTCATTTTTTCCCATAGCCCTACCCACCCTACCACTCCCCCATATACATAAAATTTGTTTCCTTACTTTTTTGTTACAATCTCAACATTGTCCCCTTTCACCTTATTTTACATTGAGCATTTTCTATTTCACAATATATGTATTATTTTAGTTTTAAATGTGCTGAGAACTTAGCTAGCATTCAGGAAAAGATCAAGTGAGTTTCAAGAAGTAAATTTTATTAAATAAGCATTTTCTGCTTGGAAAGAGGCGTTGTCTTATAGAGAAGGTGTGAGCCATGCACCTTAAAGGGGCAGGTTTCCGTGATCTCTCCTCACCCCTTTCAGGTTTGCTTCCTTAAGTGAGGAGGACAGATATACTTTGTTATTCCTGCAGGTGAGATCCCGAATATCTCAGGAGGCCTACTCTCTAGGATTGTACTCTTAAGATGTAGACTCCGACCATCCATGGATAAGACCTCAGGTGACTGAGGAGAAAGTGCACACTTGTCAGGAGGGAGTTACCAGGGGGTTGCACCTTGTCCAGGGGCCTGTCCTGTGACTAGGGAAGCTGGAAATATAAACACTCACAGCAGCTTAACCACTGAGAGGCTTATGCAATGCTCAGTGGTTACTGAAATGTAGTGTCCACATTTAAAAGAAAACTTGAGGCAAATGAAAATATTAGTTATTTCCCTGTTTTCTTTCACCTCTGGAAGCTTAAAGTCTCTGAAATACAACAGAAAATAGTGAGAAGTGTGGAATAAGATTCTTGTAAACACCATGATTCTAGGTCAGTATCTGAATGTGAGACTGAAACGGCACTGAGCAATCGTGAGGAGCAGTCTGTCTGACAAAGATTGGCTGCAGACTTCCACTCAGAAAACCGACAATGCAAATGCATATTCACTTTTAGAAATCGAGTAATGTAGGTCTTTAAATTTTATTGATATTTTCAAAGAAATGATATCAGCTCCTCTCTTTGATCTAAAACAGAATACATAGTGATTATAAAATTTTGGTTTAAAAATGAAAAGAAAAGCAACAGCTGTTATTTTTATAAAATACTCCAGAAGTATGTAAGAGAATAAGCAACCATTCATAATGCATCTAGTCACGATCAAGCTTGTAGGAGCAAACACGACAGTACATAAACTCTTTGGTTCACCTTCCTGGTGAAATACAGGCACACCCTGATAGAAAGTACATTATATTTACATGCTTACATGAATATTTCATATGAAATATAACTTTCTATCAATGGCTGAAAGGAGGTCATATTTGAAATTTCTTCACCCATTTGAAAGTTAAAGTATTTAAGAAAATAATTAAGACATAATTGCAATCACTCCCTCAGTGTCTGTGGTTAGTTGGTTCCAGGACGATCAATTCCTAGATCCAAGGAGTTTCAATTCTCCTTACATAAAAAGGTGTATTTTGGCCTAGAATTTAGCTCAGTGGTTCTGGCGCCTGTCTTTGCAAGCTCAAGGACCTGGGTCCGACCCCCGGTAACCACATACAATAATGGGCATGGAGACTCACACCCAGCAGCAATCAGTACCACATACCACAGTGCTAGGTGTGGTGGCTCACGCCTGTAATCCCAGAACTCGGTAGGCAGAGGCAGAAGGATTGCTGTGATGTAAGTTTGGGGCTGAGCTCATGGCCAGCCTGAACTACAAAGTGAGACCCTGTCTCAAAAAAAAATAAAATAAAATAAAATAAAGATGTATTTGCATACTGCTCATATTCTCTTCAATACTTAATTCCTCCCTAGATTACCTATAACACCAGATATAATGTCAGCGTGAGGTAAATATTTGTCAGACTCTTTTTCTTGTATCAGGTGCAGTTGTCAAGTAGAGTGCAAGGAGTTCTGTGTTTTCTGTGACCTCTGCTTCCCGCCTAGAACTTTAGACAAAGCAGAAACTGATTTTGTGTTTTACAAAACATGTTATATGATACAACTATATCTAAAGTATTGATTCAGGTAGAGAAAACTTTTAAAATATTGTCTCATTTCATAATTATTGGAGAGAATTTATTTTAGTAAAAATACATCTTTTGATCCATACTGTTGACTGACAAGGAAACATCGCAGGTGCTTTGGGAGCACAGCCCTGATGGGAAGAGGTGAAGGCAGTGTTCAGGGACTGTCATCCTGAGTTCACTCTCCAGCCCACATTGAAGAGAGAAGGAGTCTCCTTGAGGCAGGTGATGCTTCTGGCCTGCAGGGAGAGAAGGAACTAAGGCTGTATCAGCCCAGGTGGGATTTTGGCTAGATACTGGGGAGCTTTCCCCTAACACAAGAGGAAAATCAAATTGCCGGAAACTGTGAAGCTCCATGGCTTCCTGCACAGATGAGAGAGTGGAGTCTTTGTCCATCCTTTCTGCTCCCTCCTCATGCTGACCGTGGTGGCTGGTACACGGAGGAGCAGAGAGCAGAGAAGGGAGGGAGGAAAACAGGGGTGTGAGCCCAGCTGTATAACCCATGTGGCCTGATGCGAGGTAGACACGTGATGTTCTTTGTTCCAAAATGATTAAGACTTTGAGACAGCAAGAGAGGGGATCTACAGGACGTGAAAGGACCTACAAAGAGGATCTTGTGTGACTGGTCAGCCACCTGCCTTGTGGCCAGTCCCAGAGCAGCCTGAGCCTTGGGAAGGTGGCACAGTAATTGCTTCTTCCATTGCAGATCTCCAGGGAGTTAATTATTATCCCCAATGAGTTGCTTTCTATGGTCACATGACCTCATGGTGCATTAAAGTGGAAGAGACTGTCATCAGATTTACTTGGCCAAAGGGTGGAAACTGGGGTGACAGTTTTCTGCTAAAGTCCCAAGGCATTGCAAGCTTCAAAGAGGTGTTCCCACTTGGCTTGTTAAAGGAGAATCTGCTGATGGGAGGAAGGAAAGAAGGAAGAGACAGAGGCAGGGAGGGAGGCAAGGGACAGAATTGAGGGGAGGAATCTTTGTCTATGGTTGAACTTGGGAAGATCCCCCCTCCCTTGCAGTTCCTTTCAAGGTTGCTTCTGGAGCTATAGAAACTGGAAGAATAAAGTAGCCAAACTTGACTACCTCTCACCACTGCGAAACAGGAAACAGATGTGACAGGAAGATGTTTGGAGAAAAGTAGTGTTTTAATAATGTCAGCCTTGGGCCGGGGATATAGCTCAGTGGTTCTGGCGCCTGTCTTGCAAGCGCAAGGACCGGGGTTCAATCCCCGGTAACCACATAACAATACTGGGTGTGGAGACCCACACCCAGCAGCAACCAGTACCACATACCACAGTGCCAGGCGTGGTGGCTCACGCCTGTAATCCCAGCACTCGGGAGGCAGAGGCAGGGGGATTGCTGTGACGTGAGTTGGAGGCTGAGCTCAGGGCCAGCCTGAACCACAAAGCGAGACCCTGTCTCAAAAAACCTTAAAAAAAAAATAATAATGTCAGCCTTTAGCAGATCCACGTCATTGTGCCTGTTATATTGCTTATGTAAAATAAAGGAGACAAGGCACTATTCGGAATTTCACATTTATGTTACTTGATTTTCACAGCAGTTATTGAACTTGTTATCATCTAAGGTTAAACACTTTTCCCCCCATAAACAAGGAAGTTGTTTTCCACCTAGAGAATAGTCCTATTTGGGGTTATGAGTTTGCCCCAGCCAACTGAGGGCCAATGTGTCTGTCAGCTGTGGACAAACTCATGGTGTAACCAACCAACACCAACTCCATAGCTGGGAACCAGCACCTGCACTAGTTGCTGCTTTGCTCGCCTGGCTTTGGATGAGTTGACACTCAGATCCAGCCTGTGCCCAGCTACGAAGTTCTTATCCTCCTTCAGGCCATTTGGGTTGGACTTCAGGCTGGAGCTTAACAGCTTGTCCATGTTCTTGTTCCCATGGAACTGCTTTCTCACGGAGTCGACAGATGTGTTAGAAGCCAAATATGATGCAGGGGCACATCCTACTCTCCATTCCTGTGTTCTGTGTTCTGTATGACCAAGTTACAGGATTGGCCAAGCTGATCAGAAATGGGCTCCTTAAAGATTGGCCACTTTAGTGCTTTTAATATTCCCAAGTGCTGGTGCAGCATCCAGTAGTGGATGGCTGTTGGAAACTATAGTTTGAATAATATGATTGCTAAAAACAATAATTTGAATCACTGTGAATAGAGGGTTAGCTTTAAAAAGAATTACTGTATCAAATTATTTAATCCCTCTGAAGTATATATGTGCATATGTATATAAATCAACATTTAAAAAGTCATAAAACTTCAGAAAAGCAAGCTTTATATGGAAATGAACTTGTACATTTTTGTAAAGTTGCCTATGAGCCTCATATTTGATTATGTACAAAAAAGGACAAGTTCAGAGGTTTTACAGAGTGTTGCATGTTATTATGACTCCTTATTCAGTCTCCACTGAAAGCTTTTCATTTTGTGTTTTCGCCTCTTCGAGGCCTGTTTGGCATCCCAGGCTTGGAGCTGGCCAGGTATGCCCTGAAACTTATGGGAACCATAGGCCAAATAAACCTCTTCCCTTTTAACTTTGAATGACAAGTAGTTATTTTTTTGTTTTGTTTTGTTTGTTTGTTTGTTTCATAAATAGAAAAATAACTGGCACACCTTGCAAAAAGATAAGGTGCTGAGGGTCTAGAATGTGGTCTCAAAAGAAGTTTCTGTGGATAAAGAGGAGGTAAGTACAAGATTTTATACGCTTCTTGGATCAATGGGTTAGTATGTCTGCTGGAGAATACTTGGGAACTCAGCTTCCACTTGTGTGGGCCAAACGTCTTGTAAAGAGGATGGAATCCCTACCACTAAAGGAACTACCCAGACCGAGCAAGGACTTGATAAGAATTTTGGTTCTAATTTTCACTGTGTCAATGAATCTGAATGAGTATTTTTATTTTCCTGAAATATTTAAAAGAAAAGTTATCTCAGATTTATTAAATCTCACCTCACATTAGATGCTAATGTGTCATTAGCATCTCATGCTGAAACAGTATTTCATTGGCAAAAAGAAGTCAAGTTATAGGAAGTTATTATTATTAAGTGATAGAAAACATCCATTGAGCTGTAGATGATCTAAGTATATCTAAGTTAAAGGCTCTACAATCCCCAGAGCCTGGTTATGTATGGCTGCCCTCACCCCTCATTGGAAGCTACAACTAGAGCTTCCAGTGCTCTTTCTTAAACACTTGTTTGTTATTGCTTTTTTATCACTTTCACTGCACTGGTCTTGATGCTCCTCACTTTTCTGTGAATTATGATAATTACTTCTATTAATTCCAGTTCATGTTCTCACCGTCTTCAATAGATTCCCCATCGTGCCCCAATGGTGACCTTTACACTGTGGATGTCCTCTTTCTTGAAACCTTCATGGAAAAGTCTGTGGCCCACAGGAGGTCTCTTGGCGCTGAGGGTCACCTTGAGGGTCTTCATCCTCAGACTCCCAATTCACCTTCCATTCCACCTGGCATCCTCTCTACCTCCCTGAGTGCTGGAGCATCGGCACGTCTCTACCTCTCACTACACTCTCCCCTCACTAGTTCTTTGACATCTTTATTCCAGAGGCCTGTGGAGTGTGTCCCATCAGAACTGATTTGTTGAAACCTGGTCCTCTGTGTGTCTGCACTGAAGTTGGCCCTTCCGGAGGGGCTCGGAATGGGCAGGTCTGAGCCGGCGGTGGAGCCTGGGAGAGAATGCTTGCTGCATGTGCACAAGCCTGTAGGTCGGATCCTCCAGATCACACAACAACAAACTCAAGTGTTTGAGAAAAACACGAGGGGAGGGAAGAAGCTTCCAAATGGGATGGAGGAGGAGCAAGGAAACAGGTCACCTGGGGTCCTTTGTGCACAATTATCAAAAATGGTATAAGAAAACAATAGATCGCACTATATCTAACATGCTGTCCCGCTGGTAAGTGGGACAAATGATGAAGCTTCACTTCTGGCTCACCAGTGTGAAGGCACAGGAGACTCTGCAAGAGTTCGCGGCGGAGGTGCCAAGGCGTGAGGAGCCTGTCACTGGCGCCTTCCTCCTTCGGGAGACGGCGAGATGGCGGGGCTAACAGAAGAGGGAAAAAAAGAACAAGTCAGCGCCATGTGGAGGGTGACACCCCCCTGAGCTCAGGCTAGAGATTCACTGCAAACCTCCCTTGACTTTTCTGAAAGGAGGTTTGTCATCCTGCTGACGGGGCTGACAGAACGGCAGAGGGGATTGAGGTCTGGGAAGGAGAGAAGACGTCTCGTTTCTGCAGACACTCTGCGTGTCTTCAGTTCTCACTGTTATTAGTGTAAGTTTTCGGCACAGAGCGATTCCGCACATTCCCGTGGGGGTCTGGCCACGTGCGTTTCTCTGGCTGCCTCTTACATCTCCTTCTCTCCTCCCTCCTTCTGTCCGCCGCTTGCTCCCTTTATCTCCGGTCCAAGCTGTTACTGAGTAACACAATCCCCAGACTCCCGCCTTATTCCATTTTCTCTCAGTAGGAGAATTTTTGTCGAGTTTATCTGTTTAAATGTATTAATCAATAACCACGATAATTCATTTTTAAAATTGATCCATGTCGGTCATAAACGTCACAGCATTTACAAGTATATTTTAAAGACTAGGCTGAACCCAGGGTCAGCCAGTTATGACTGGCTTGTGATCCGGCCTGGAAAGCGGGCCACAGTTATTACTCTTGCAGTAAAGTAATTTTGCACATGACATATAGTCTGTATCCTATAAAATAGTTACTATGTGTTGTATGAGTATAACTAGAAATGTCCAGTTTAATGGATTTTATTGGAGAGAATGTCCTGAGATGCACGGCCAGACCTAAAATCATGCCGTGTTACAAAGATAGGGGCTGCTGTTGACTGAGAGCTCCCTTGATGTCAGGAGCTGCACCGAGGGTGTTCCTGTATGATGTTCACATACTGCCCGATGCCTCTCCAAACGGGGCTCATTATTCCTGCTTGTCTGAGGAGTAAGCTGGTAGAGAAGACACATTTTATTCCCAAGCATAAAGAAAGTGCCAGAAAAAGATTCAGACCTTCACAGTGAGACTGACCTGTTACCTGACACGCTACACCAGAAAACCAAACGCCAGCGAATGAAGTGGTTACTTACTGCTGGCCCAGAAAGCTTTGTAGAGAAAGTGCTGTTATACTGTGTCTCTGTGTGCCAGGTGGCTGGACACTTAGGTGGGCGAAGCAGCTGTGATTCCTTCTGAAAGGGGCCTGCAAGCGTCTCCACCTCCAGGCTCCTTCCTAGCTCCCTGCTGGTGTTCGTGAGCAAGGGCCAGCCCAAAGCGCTCATAGTAGGAAATCAACTCCTCTTACTTTGGAATAAATAAAATGAGTGTGAACTTTAAAAGTTAACAAAAAGTGACAAATGACACTTCACTTAAAATGATTTTTTATCCTATATTACATTTATTCTGTATCTCTGACATGAAGAGCTCTGACATGGAAAGAGCTTAAGATTTTTCTGCCCCAAATTTTGTTTAAAGTTATATTCCACCAAACACATGTAAACAAAGCATTGGTCAGCATTTAGTTAAAACGTTTAACATTATGTGTATTGTGGATTCAAAAGAAGTGATTTGGGAAAGAGATACAGAACATGATGTTTAAGACAAAATACAAAGTATCACTACAATGTACATGAGCTCATGGTGATGAAACTCTGAGGCAGTCAGTCCAGGAACCGGGTGGTGGTGGTGGTCGTTGTTGTCATTGTCGTCATCGTTGTCATTATTGTTGTTGTTGTTGTGAGTATTTTTGCCCAGTGTGTGAAATGTGTTCATTAAGTACCTGCTGTACCGATGGGCGCTCTGACAGAGCATGTAGCTATCTGAGGAAGAACTCCATGAATCTGGAGAAAATTGGCAGAAGAGGTTAGTTTAGGTTAAAATGAAAGAGACACAAGTTGACTAGTTGAGCTTTAAAACAAGACTTCTGTTTTTTATTTCAATTTTAGTATTTGAAAAATAAAATGTTGTGTTCTTTACATGTGTGATGTACAAACACCACTCTTAGGTCGTCCAAAGATTCAGGGTAAGAAAGTTCAGGGTCCTTGTGCTCTGTGGGTGAGAAGAAACATGCAAGGCTGGTCCTTCCTACAACTGGCCCTTCCTTGTCCAGAGGGTAACAGGCCACACCCTCCATCCTGTCCTGTCCTCCCCAGCTGTCACTCAGAATTTCTTCCAGCCAACTGTGATGTAGTGAGTTACTGATTTTTTGTTGATTATACTCTGTGAGGAAACACGTTATGATAAGAAGTGGAATGCACTAGATATTAATCCTATTGCAAGTATTAATAATACCCTTGAGCGTTAATTTATTGGTAGGCCTCCTATTCTAGTTAATTAATGAAACTGCTTTAGGAATAAAATAAACAAAATTAACATTTACCTCAGCAAATTTTATGCTCTAAAAAAGATTTTATATTCATTGAGGTACTACTTTTGATCCAGAAATTTACCTTTTTACCAAGCAATTCTATATTTATTTGTCTTTAATATCTTACTGATTTTTTGTTGTTACAAAAGACCATAACTGACAGCTATTATTGTGAATATTTCAGATCCTGCAGGCTAGTTTGTTAAGAATATTTTTAGTGAAATATTAATTTCATACACATAAGAACCTACTTCTCCATACCTCCCAAAGAAGCAGTTCATTACCTTCTTATTATCTAATTTATTACCTGTAAATTTCAAGTTGCATATGTAAGCGATATGTAATTTAGTGATTTATAATGCTTATAATTATTTCATTGTTCAATTTCATAGTGTCTGAAAGTATATAATAATTCTCGTTCAAAAGTCTGTGGAAATAATGCATTCTTTATCTAGAGAAAAGTCTATTTAATTCTTTCCATTTTTAAGTTAGATTTTTTTTTCTCTGTTGAGTTCTGGAAGTTCTTTGAATACTCTGGGCAATAATCTTGCATCATATGAATAGTTGGCGAATGTGTCCTCCTTTTCTACAGGTTGTTTCTTCACTTTGTTGATTTTTTTGCAGTGCAGAAGCTTCTAGCCTGACATAATATAATTTGTCTATTATTGTGTTTGTTTCTTGTGTTTGGGGTCTTATCTACAAAAACATCCCTAAATCAACATCTGAACATGTTTCCTCTACAGTTAGTTCTTGTGTTCTCATAATCTTGGGGCTTATATTTAGGTCTCTGGTGCATTTTATGTTACTTTTACTATAAGGTGAAAGAGTTGTGTCGAGTTTTATTCCTCTGTAGGGAAATAGTTTTCCAAGCACCACTCCAGAGTGTATTTTGGCACCAGGGTGTATATTCATGGATTTATTTCTGATTCTTTTTTCTGATCCACTGGTCTCTGTGTTCCTTCTTAGACCCAAACTAAACTGCTTTGACTACTGTGGTTTGTAGAACATTTTGAAACCAGGTATTGCAGTGCTTCCTGGTGTGTTGTTTTTGCTCGATTGTTTTGAATATTCAGAATATTTTCTCTTTCATGTTATTTACAGTCCCACAAAATAATACAGTGATTAAAATGTCCATCAGTAAAAGAATGGGTAAAAACAGTCCTAAATAGAACATGTGGGAAATATTTGGGTTGTAAAACTAATGAAACCTTATCATTCATGGCTGCATGAAGATCATTATGTTAAGTGAAATGAACCAAACACAAAAATGTGTATGTTTACTCTCATGCGGAATTTTCAAAAAGTCAATTATCAGAGGACTAGACAATAAAGTAGTGGTCACTAGACACTGGAAAGTGTAGGGACAGGGAATAAGATAGAAGAAAGTTGGACAATGGGTATAAAATTCAGATTGCTAAAAATAATAAGGCCGAGTGATCTACAGCACAACAGAATGACTAGTCTTCTATAATTTACATATCTCATAAAGAGTTGGGACATGTGAAGGTTCCTGACAGAAGCAAATGCTAACTGTTTAAAGCAAATTATTAATTATCTGAAATGAATATAAAAATAAAACCCACCTTTAAAAATGTATTTTTGTATAGCTCCTTTGTAAAATTATCAATGTTTAAGGGAACTACCAAGGTTTGCTTCACTGTATCTGTTTTTTAAAATGAGAGCTTGTCCTTCTGAAATTAAACAAATAGACCTGTGGCAATACAAATCCTTATTTTTTGTCTTGATTATTTTTTTTCTGTAAACTGGCTTTTCATTCTGAATTGGCTGCTTTGTCAAAATTACAAACCCCCCAATTCCAATTATAAATCACAAGTTATGCTAATTTTCAACTGGTTATAAGTAGTAGAGGTTAAAAAATTAAATATATTGATTGTGGCTAAATTCTTTCTATGTTACAGTTTTGACTCTTAGTGTTCAACAATATTGTTTATGACATAAATATAATACATGAGTTTGGTAGATCACAGGCAGAAGCAAATGGAAGAACTGAGCTCCTCATGGATGCAGGACAGCCAGAAGCTTAGTGCCCACTTCCTGTGTGATTTTGTGTTCTCCTTTCCTGAGTTTTCCTTTAAGCAGAGTACATTTTGTCTTGCTGGCCACTTTGTGTTCATCTTGTGTCAATTCATATTTTCATTCTGCCTGTCTCTCTTTTTATCTACCTATCCATCCATCCATCCCTCTAACATTTCTCTGCCCTTCCACATGTATGACATAGACCAATTATCTCCCTCCTCAGTGTAATAGGGAGTAACTGCTGTCTGTTTTCCCTATTCTGCACTATGCTAGTGGGATGGACTTTCAGAGTAACCTTACCTTAAAAAGTTTCTTGTGACCATCACAAGATTTTGAGTAATTGTGAGGTCAATTACTTACGTTGTTTCTCTGCCATCAAATTTTATATTGAGTCAGTGACAAAGGCCAGTTGTGCTGCAGCACTGACACTTTCCCTGGACCTTGCTTTCTCAGGAACTTACATCTCTACCAGTTAAGATCCTGACTAGCCTTCTATGAACATGGCATGAAGACAGTGCTATTTAGTCCAATAAAGATGATGAAGTTACTCGAATTCATAAAATCTTTCAGTCAGAGCTAAAACTCTAATCCCAGCTCTGTCCTGAAACTTCTGAAATGACTTTCACCTGACTTAGAAAACCAGCCTTTGTGGTACTTTGTAACTTCAGGGTCCCAGCCCGAGTCTGTTACTAGACCACTCCAATCAGATGGCACCTTCCACAGATTTGCTAGGTGGGATTTCAGAGAACTTTCCAATATGAAGACTGTTTATCACCTTTCACTGCATTTACCAATTTCCAATTTACGCTTGAGATGACTAATTTAATAATTCATAATATACAAATCATTATAAGTAATACATAATGGGTTTTTAACAAGTATTGATTAATGATATAATACTTTACATATGAATGTATGTCGGACATACCAAAGAGTGGAAATGAAATAAAATGAAATGAATAGTAGATAATTTGATGTAAAAATAAATGCCACTCCTTTCCTGATCTGTTTTCTTTGCCTTATAATATTCGAGAAGTATAGTCTCAATGGGGATCTTCACTTCCGTTGTCAGGAGGCAGCTGCACTTACGTGGGAAGGATCTGGACGTAGCTTGAGCCCAGGCTCATTGGCAGAAGAGGGAGACTCCTTGGTGGGTATAAAAATTGATAGGAACTATCTCAATATTGTCCCCTTTCATCTTATTTTACATTGAGCATTTTCTATTTCACAATATATAACATACAATGCTAGGACTCATTTACATCTTCATTTTCTCATACCAGAGAAAAGATGCGATATGAGTAAGGAAACAAATTTTATATATATGGGGGGGTGGTAGGGTGGGTGGGGCTATGGGAAAAAATGAGAATTAAGTTGTGTCTTATACTGGTACAAATCCCCATTATGGAGTGCAATCATGATGTGTATATTTAATGTACCAATAAAGATAATTAAAAAAAATTGATAGGAACTGAAACAAATCAAAGAATATAATTAAATGTTGATCAAGTCGTTGTGCCTTTGTAACATCCAGTGAAGTTTTACTGACTATCCAATGAGGACAGAGAGAGCTGAGTGTGAAGAAACCTCTATAAATAAGCACAATGGGAATTTTTTAAATTTTACAGTTGTAAGTGCTAGGATTGAGTTTAACTTTATATATGAAATGTATGTCTGACTTATTTAAAATATCCATTTTAATTTGAGAGCTGTAGTGATATGAATTTTAGCACAATAAATACATGGATTAAGATAGATCCACTTTTGATTTCATAAAAAATATTTTCTGACTTTTGGGATGTGGAAGGGAGTTTTCATTAGACTCTGTTGGGTGAATTCCTCGAGTGCTTTTCCACAGATAGGAGCGTTGTTTCTCTCTGAAGGCTTTTCTTGAGATCTAGTGTGGGGAGCACAGCACCCTGACTGTGCCCACATTGCCTATTCATTGTAGACTGAATAAGAGTAGAATTACAAACTCCAGTTGCCATCAGCCCAAACTAAATCTTGATCTTTTAACACTTTTAGTATCTATAATATGTGTCTCTGGAAAACTGAGCTGCTCATTTTCTGTGTATGCCATCTATTTAGAGATGTAAGTATTTGAACATTTAGATATTTAGTGACTTCAGAGAAAAGATTTCTTCTGAAAATCTAAGTGGCCTGCTTTAGAAAGTTTCCAATTTTGTGATTTTGCATACACCTGGTAAATCTTAGTCCTGTATCTTCCCTTGTAGGAGGAGTTGACATGACTCTCTTATTGGAAAAATGTATGAATAGTATTTGCTAAAAATCATTTTTAAATGATGTTGTTTATAATTTTTGTTATTGTAAAAATTACCTTTGCTGTTCTTACAGCATTAGTTATATGAAGTGACCACTAGAAGTTGCCAAAGAATTTTTCCAGTGGAATGAAGAAGCAAGATGATCCTACCAATGACTTATCAATCTTGAGAAGCCCAGAAATAGCCAACAGAGAGACAGAGACAAGCCGGGCACAACAGGGGATGTGATTGGCATGCTGATGCCCAAGAACATTGCAGAAATGAATAAAGAGACAGTGTCATGGAGTCTGGGGCCTTTCACAGCGAGCACTGTATGATAGAGCAGACAGGTTCTTGAGAGTAAGACTGACAAGGAACAGATATCTTATGTGTCAAACATGAGGAAAAAGAGGAAGATTGTTTATCTTAGAGAACTTTGAATTAACAAAGATTTCAGCCCACATTTGTCCAAAATTGTCTGACTTTTGCTTTCCTTTTCCTGAGTTCGTGTCAATTTCTAACATGCATCTAGTAGATATGACAGTGAGATTTTCAAACAAAACATTCACAATGGAAGATGAGAAGCATGGTTAATTTCCTCTTCAGACTTTTCTTCAACTTGTTATGAAAGAAAACAATAGAATAAGTACTCTTTCTATTATCAAAACAATCATTTTTTTGGCATTTATTATTTAAAAGAAACACAGAATATGAATCCTGAGCTTATACAGAAAAGAATTTCTCTTATATGGTAGGTGGGATTCAGTTTCTCTCTCTCTCTCTCTCTCTCTCTCCTCTCTCCTGAAAAATAAACAAAAAACGAGAAAGTCCCCTGAGGAAAATTTCAAGGTTGTTTTGTTTTGTTTTGTTTTGTTTATTTTGTTTTGTTTTTGAGACAAGGTTTCGCTTATAGTTCAGGCTGGCCCTGAGCGCACTATGTAGCCTAGGCAAGCCTGGAACTCACAGCAATCCTCCTCCTCTGCCTCCTGCGTGCTGGGATTACAGGCATGAGCCACCATGCCTGACTGTGGTATGTTGTTCCGATTGCTGGTGGGCAACAGTCATCATGCCTGGTATTGTCATATGTGGTTACTGGGGATGGAACCCAGGCCCTTGCATTTGCAAGACAGGCACCAGAACCTCTGAGCTAAATCCCTGGCCCCAATTTCAAGTATTTTTAAAAACAAATGAATAAAATACCTTTACAAGCATCTGTTTCCTCCTTGTCTCAACTGAAATAATATTACAGAAGCAGTGAGAGAAAATGTGAACCACCTAGAGTTCTTGACACTTCATAGGGTCAGAACTCCACCCTTGTTTTTCTCACGGAATTTGAGAATTTCTACTTCAATGGCACTGTCCTTTGAGCTGAAGAAATTTCTCATTTCTGCTCTGCAGCAGAGGCATGGCTGAGAGATCGTGAGAGTGAAATTTGTATTTCTGTGGAGTCATTAACAATACACAAGGAAGCCCTACGTATCTAGGAAACAGGTCCATTTCGGAAAGATGTACTTCAATTTTTAGCCATCACAAGTCACCTGAAGCATTTGTTGTCTGGTAGCTCCCCCTATCCGATGTTCACATCTCAAGCTCTGTCCCTACAGGCTCATTCTCTTATGGTAATGGCCACAGTTTCCTAGAAAAGCCAGCATCATTCAGAAGGGGAGTGGGGTGGGAGTGCTGCTGCACAGACAGTATCACAGTGGCACAAATATTCAGAAAATGTTATGTGCTTGAACTGATTCCATTTAAAGACATAGCTTTAGGAAATGCATCCTATGTGGAGATTGTTTCGTTCTGTAGGAAGCATCACTGAGAAATGGTGAGATGATGAATTGCACGTGTGCTGTGCCTCTGCAGTTGTGTCTCAGAAAATGCTCCCTGTTGTTTTTTTTCTAAAAATGTTAAACATTTCCTAAAACTCCTCTGCATTGGTGACTTCTTCCCCCCTGTAATGAAGCAAAACACCACTTTGTTTCTAAAGGATATTAATAAGTGCTGTCCAGGTGGTGAATTCAACATGAGAAATAGCTACTCCTTGAGGAACAGTGATTCATTTCTTTAGTGAAATAATGTAGGGCCCCTCTTGTATGCTGGAAGCAACCTTCTGTGTATCTCTCTGTAACTCTGAGATCAGTTGGACCTTCACCCTCCATGGCAGAGGGAGAAAGAATTCTGATTTTCTCTTGCCAGAAAATAAAGAGAAAAAAAATCACCCTGGTAATTCCTAACAGGAATCCTTCCTCAGAGAGCTCTGAAAGCACATGCTCAGGAACTGGCTCCAGACCTACCTGTCTGGGAAGTTGCTCCATGTATCTGAGGTAACTTCAAATGTGCTCTCTCGGGAGGGAAACTGATACATCATTGCTGTGGTTTAGATCTTAAATGTCCCCCAAAGTCTTGTATGTGTGGAAGAGATGAAGTCACTAGGGTGCCGCTCTGATCCCTGTGAGTCAGTTCCCCTGTGGGGTGGAGTTTGGGGAGGGCAGCTTGCTGGGGCAATGGGAGGGTACCTTCCTTTCGGGCTCCCCTTTTCCCCACTTCTCCCCCTTTATGTCACGTCCCGTGTTTCTGTCCCAGTGAAGTGAAAAACCTAGTACAATAAATTTAATTGTTCTCACAGGAAAAAGAAAAAAAAAGTAATGAATAAGAGACTAAAATAATATAAATCTGAGATAATAATATGAACTAAGGTACATAGAAAAATAAGTCACTTTGAAAGAAAAATGTAAAAATGCAGATCATATTTGTGGACTGTAGAAAAGAGAATTATTTAAGGTAGACTATCAAATAAGCACTTTTACATTAACCTCTGAAGCCAGAAAATGAATGCTCCAAAAAAAAATTTTGTCCAACCCACATTGCTATAAATATCAACCAGTACTCTTTGCAAAGGAAAAAAAAAAGAATTTCTGACAACAAAAATTAAAATAATTGTGGTTCTCTAAATATGGATCTGTTGAACTGGAAAAATAAAGCTAATACACTGTACAAGACTTGGATAGATTTTAGGGAAATGGTACAGAGTGTGAAGTGATGTAGGGTGAGGAGGTTCTGTAGAGACGGTGAGGACCAGGGATTCCGGTGCAGACATGACCGGGGGTCATACACGGAGGATGGACTCTGAGACACCTCGCCCCACCCCTGGTGGCCTGGATCCAGAGGTCCACAGACTGAAAAAAACTATGGAAAATGGCACAATGTTTGTAGAAATCAATCCGGATTGTAGCACCGAAGGAAAATTAGATCAAAATCATAAACAAATAAAAAAATAAATGAATTTCAACATCTGTTCATAGTGGACTTACAAACCCAATTTGTTCCTGAGGAATAAGTTATAACTCAGGTGGTCAGTTGAAGACTCAGGCTCCTCTAACAGCCTTCAAAGTCTCTCTCCTGTACGCAGGCAGATCTCAGTGTCCTTAGAGAGACACTGGCCCAGGATTTCTCAGTTCAACCCACAGGAATGGCTTTTGTCATGTTTCTTGCAGAACTCTTTAAGGGTTAAATCTTTATCTGAGACTATCTGGAAGCACAAGCATCTATCATTTCAGTTTTAATCAAGACTTTGGTCATAGCTAAACTAAAACAAATTCATATGTCAAGCTGATCATTGTAACCGAATTTTCAGAAATAGTATAGGAAACAGTAAAAAATATAAAATGGCCAAAATAAAAGAATCTAAAATATTTTTATAAATAAAGACACTGAGATTGCAGAGCAGACAAAATGAAGACAAATAAGATCATCCCACTTCTACATAGCGCAGTGAAAGTTAGGACACTGGAGAAGGAAGATTTTACATGGAACCAGGAAGATTGTAAAATGACAAAGGCATTAAAGCTGGATTTACACATCACATTTTCTAAACTGTTACTATTATGGTACAATTCACAGAATACAGAATGTATAGCATTTCCTTTCAGTGGTATTGAATACGCTCATATTATGTAAACATCACCACAATTCATTTCCAGATTTTCTTCATCTTTTAGAACTGAAATTTTATACAGTAATTCTTTATTTTGCTTTCTGTCTCTTTGACTTTGGCTACTTGAAATATGAACATGGAATCACGCCATGTTTGTTTTGGAGAATTTCAGCATTTTACTTTGCATTAATACCCTCATCTGTAGGATTTCATTATTTTTTAATATTTCATTGTCTTTATCTGATTATTTCCTTTTATTTTAAGTTTTAAAAGGATTTTTCTGGATAGTCCAGGCCAGCCTTGAACTTGCTCTGTGGCTCAGGCTGGTCTTCATTTTGCTCCTAGCTCAGCTTTTGGTTCAATTCAGTTTTGTGAAGGTTTTTCTCTATTTGCTAGCTAGTAAAAATGTTTGGTTGCTTTTGGTCTCAGATTTAGATGTGAACAAATTTGAGTTAGTTTTTATGTGTGCTATGAGATGTGTCCACTTCTGTCCCTTTAAATGTGGACACTCAATTTTCCTAGGACCCTTTGCTTCACAGCAATGTTTCACACTGCACGAGCTGGTATCTATGACAAAACTCCTCTGAGCATGTCAGGAGTGTTTATCTCAAGGTCTTCTATTCCACCCCATAGGTATGTTTCTGTGTTATGCCAGGACCACACTGTTTTGATTACTGCAGCTCTAGTGAATTTTGAAGTTAGGAAGTCTACGTGGTCTTGATTCGTTCTCCTGTTTCAAGACTGTTTTGTCCATTTGATGTTACTTGAGAATCTATATGAAATTTGCAGTTTTACTATTTTTTGGGGAAAAAGTTAAGGACTTTGTATTTATTATATTTAATCTCTAGCTAGAATTGATAGTTGGCTAATATGACATCTTAACAACACTATCTTCTAATCCATGAATGTGGAATTTATTTATTTTTATAGACTTTTAGAAAATTTATTTCCTCAGGGCTTTATAATTTTCATTGTGTGAGCCTTTCATCTTCTTGCTAAGTTAATTCTTGGATGTGTTATTCTTCTGAAGCTACTGTAAGTGGGATTGTTTGCATCTCTTTCTTTCCAAGTGGCTGGTGCTGTCACCAGTCTACTGAGTTTCCTTTGCCCATTTTAGGTGGATGCCATGAATTGGCTAAGTGCTGCTTAGTTCTGGTCTTCATTTTCCAGTGGCTCTGGGCCCTCAGTGTTATAGGCCTCAGTGCTGCAGCTCTTAGTGTTATAGCCCTTGATTTTTCTACCATCCCTGGTTGTTTCTTAGGAGTCAAAGCTTTTGGCTCTTGGTGGCTTCCTGGTGGCTTCCAGCAGCCACTGCTGCCTCTGTGGCAGTCTTGCAGGCCTCAGGTCAGTGCTGGCTTTATAGTGTCCCACATCTCCACCAGTTGCCCAGAATGCACTGCTTTCTGGACCTTTTGGGGCAGGTGGCCTTCTAGAGTTACAAGCTCATTTTAGGACAACACACTCAGCCCACTCAACTCAATATAAAGTTTAATAGTTGCCAACTGAATCCCCTGCAAATTCCTTTGCTGCAGTTCAAAGGATTGCACAGGAGGGAGCCCCAGACTGGCAGCTGGAGTGATCTGTGCACCAGGCCCCTTGCACTTCCAGGAGAGCTGGGGAACCTGCAGGCTGCTTGGTTGATGACTCCAGCAGTTTTGAGGCAGTGGTGGATCTAGAATTGCATGTTGGGCTGATTTTCAGGAGTCCTCAGGTGTTAGCCAGTTCATCACAACTGGCCTGCAGTTCTGGGCATGAGGAGTGCGTCACACTGGGCCCAACACCCGACCACCCTGCTCTGTTAGCAGCAATTTTCCAGACTCTCCTAAGAGAAGAAGAGGGCAGCGCTGATGACTTTACATCTTTGGTAACTTGGAGGTCTTTTTGTTTTGCTTTCATAATTGCTTTGTCTAGAACTCCAGGACTGTGTTGAATAAAAATGACCAATGAGAATCTTGCATCAAGGAATTGGAAGAAAAGCTTTTAATCTTTCACCAGGGAGTAGCATGGCTACTATGAGGTTTTCTATATGGCTTTCTATGTTGGGATAGTGTTATTCTTTTTTTGTTAAGCTTTTTTATGATGAAAAGTGTGTTGAGATTCATCAAATGTTACTTCTCTATCCAAGGAGATGATCATGTTTGTATCCTCTGTTAAAGAAGGACAGTAAGTTATTGAATTTTGTTGACACAACCTTGTATGTCAAATATAAACCTCGCTTAGTTCTAGTGTGTAACCCTCTAAATGCACTGCATTAGATAGCTGTTGTTTTGCCTGAGATTTTTGCATCAATGTTCATAACAGATCTTGGTCTCTTGGGCTCCATTTTGCAGTCTCCTTTCTGCTGCTGTTATCAAGCTAATTCCATCCTCAAAGAATGACTGAAGGAGTATTGACTGCTGTAATGTTTGAGAAGAAATCCATCAGGATTGATATTGGTTCACTTCAAATGTTGGTAGAGCTCACTAGTGAATATGAGGTCCAGGTCTTTTCTTTGTCAGAAATGTTCAATTGCCTGTTCAGTTCTCTTACTAGTGAATATGTCTCTCCATTTTTTCTATCTCTTTGTGATTTTGTGTTGGTATGATTTGTATTTTACAAATTTACTCATCTTGTTTAAGTTACTGAATTTATTAATAGAATTTTTAATAATAACTATTGCTGTGATATAAGTAGTTATGTCTGAACTTTCAGTTCTAATTTAGGAAGAGTTTTTGATTTAGTCTATCTTCTTAAAGATAGACTTCTTTATAATTTTGTACTTTATTTTTAAAATTGATGGTTTTAAATATTGTTTCTATTTTATTCTTTAATTTGTTTATATCCAATATTTTCTATCTCCTTTCTTTAGAAAGAAATTGATGTTATTTGTTCTTCATTGTCTGTTTCCTTAAGTTATAAAATTAGATTATTTATTTTTTGAGATCTCCATATTTTAGAGTGACTGTACCTAGATACACAAGTATGTGTTGCGTCAAAGTTCTAAGAAACGCTCTGTTAGTTGTTTCATCATTGGTAAGACGTGATAGAGTCACTTATGCAATGCTGGATGGTGCAGGTCAAGCAATTAATGTGCCATTTGATGTAACTAAGTGATGCATGAATCCAAGATATCAAAGGCTCTTGCAGAATATGCTGGCATGCTATTTTACAGTAGAATTGTTATGAATAAGAGTTCATCCTATAGAGCTTCAAATATGTAGTAAATACATGCACCAGTAAGAGAAATTTATCATGCCAAATACCATGCACTGTACGAAATTATGTGCGCAGGAATTTGATAATGGATGTGATTGGCTATGCAGTGAATTTGTCTACTCTGCTTCAGCAGAAACATGGCTAAGGTGCTGTGTGGTGACTGCCCAGGGCTGTGCCATCTTCCGGAAATGGTAGCTTCTCAGCTCTGTCACAGTTACTGCACCTCTGTCACGTATGGGACCCATCACTGACCATTAGAACCTGCATAACTGCACTTTGTCTGTAGGATCCTGGCCATCGCGACATCTTGTTATGTATTTCCCACTTTTATTCACCCTAAGCATTTGAAAATTTAACTTATGATTGTTTCTGTGAAATCAATCCATTGTTTTAAAGTGCACTGTTTGACATCCACAAATTTGTGGATGTTTCAGTTTATTTCCTTTATTCATTTCTAAGCTTCTCTCTTTATGCGCAGAGCAGACAGTTAATCCTTCTGATTCTCTTGAGTGTTAACTTGGGACTTAAGACACAGACTTGCCTAGAAAATGGTCCATGTGCCTGGAAGAAAATGTGCTTGCTGTGGGTGTTTTGTTATGGAGTTCCGTTTCTGTTTGTGAAATAAAATAAATACAATTCTCTGTGTACTGACTGCTATTCTGTCTGGAGTGTCCACTTATTCTTTTGGGTAGGCATTCTATGCTCTACTTTTGATGGTAGAACTAGTTCCTTCAATTCTATCAGCTTTTGCTCCACATCTTTTGATAGACTTTTAGTAAAAATGTAAATATTTGTAATTTTTGCATCTTTTACTGTATTGAAATTTTAAAATCTATCATGTCCTTCATTGTCTGTGATGAGACTTAAAGCCTTTTAAACTTAGTATCTACTTAGCCTGATCGAATTTATTCACTGCTGCTGTCTTTGGTGACAGCCTGGGGTATATTTTGACATCATTTCACTTATAATTCTTTAATATCTTCCTTCTAAACTGGGACTTTTGCGATAGCATTTGGTTGAATCCTTTTTTAATACGTGCTGGTAATCTGCTTTTGAAGAGATAAATTAATCTATTTATATTTAAAATAATTATTTAAGAGAGGGAAATATTCCTGTCAGTTTGCTATTTTTTAGGACTTTTTTGTTCTTTTCTTTTGAATTGTTGTGCTTTTGTGTTTAGATGACCTTGAATATTGAAATATTAAAATTCTTTTATCAGTACCTACTCTGTAGTTCTGAAACTTTTTATTAGCACAGATTACATTCAATACCCTAAAGTTATACTCACCAGATTTAAATTTATACCAGATCAATGCTAGTAATATACACATTGCTCATTTTGTCCTTACTTCTTTCAGGTCTTGATTTTATTTTATTTTTTTAAATTATCTTTATTGGTACATTATGAATACACATGATAATCATATTCAACATTAAGAGTTTATACTAGAATATGACATGACTTGATTCTCATTTTTTCCCTTTCTCCCCAGCCCTGTATCCCCCCGCCCCCTATATACACAATCTTTATTTTCTTTTTCTTTATTATTACCACATTCATTTTCCTCTCATTATTTACCCTTACACTCTTTCCTTTTAAATATTTTCTACTTTGCAATATCAACTATACACACTACAACTAATTTACAACTTCATATTCTCATACCAAAGAAAAGAGTGGTTCTTTTATAGAATGGAGTATTACTCTGCCATTAAAAATGAAAAGATTGAGTCATTCATACTCAAATGAATGTACCTTGAAGACATCCTCATAAGCAAAATAAACAGGTCATAGATGTGTAAGTATCACAGGTCTTGATTTTAAATGACTGTATCTTTAAACATCATGGGCCCAAGACCATAAGCTATAATTCATTTAAATGCGTCAGCCTCATAATTAGATATAAACAAATTGTGGAGTTGCAAACTAAATGTATGCTACTAACTTATGGTAATAATGCTTTTTAAAACTGTGTTCTTTTACATTTTGGAGGAATAAATAGCAGAGTTATAAAATTATTGTCACAAAAATACTGGGTTTTCGAGTTGCTCCTGCAGTTGCCTTTATTGAAGTCGGTGTTTCCTGTGTGTGCACCTCTGATTCCCACCATGTATCCTTCCATCTCACCCTGCAGGGCCGCCTGCCTGGAGCACCATTTTCAGGGCAGATACAGACAGTGGGAAGTTTCCCAGCTGTTGTCTGTCTGAGAACGTAGTCATTTCCCTTTTGCTTCAAAAGCATAGGTTTAGTGAATACTGAAATATGCACTGCAAATACTTTTCTGTTGATGCTTGGAACATGTCCATACTCACTTTCTTCTGGGTTGTGTAGTCTCTGGTGCAAATCTTCTGGGGAACCAGAATCTTACTGGGCTCTCTTTTTGTCTCTGTCCACTTTCTATGGGCACAAGAGAGTGTCTGAGCCTGGAGACTTCTGGAGAAAAGTGTGTTTGTTTTGGCTGAAGGGCACAGTTCTGAAGGGCACAGCACAGCGCTGGCACATGCTGGGAATCTGAGGGGTGCTCACTCTCAGTACATGACAGAAAGCTGGAGAGTGGGAGAGAGCAACAAAGAGGCCAGTACAGGAAGGGTCAGTCACCTTGTATCAGGACAACCTTACTTACAAGAGCCTCGTGGGAACTGCATCCTATTTCAAGAGAAGGGAGCCCCGTAACTTAATTACCCTTGACAGGTCCCCACTTCTGGCCCCACTGCGTGGAGGATGGTGTTTCATTCTGAGCACAGAGGGGGACATTTTATCCAAACTTCAGCACCATGTGAGTGACCAGTGGATTTTCTCACAATGCTGCAAGATTTTCTCTTCCTTTATCTTTTGAAAATCTGAGTACAATGTGTCTTGCTGGATAACTCTTTGAATTTGTTTTCCCTGTAATTTTAGTCTTCTTATATTTTATATTTTTATACATTTTACCAAATTTGGAGAGTTCTGCATTTTTTAATATCCTTCCTCCTTTATCTTTCTCATCCCTCAAAGCACTCGTGGGGTATAAGATGACCTCCTCAGTAGTGACCCACAGTACATTGGTGTGCAGACTCTTTTCTTTTTTAATTTTTTTTCCTTTATGTTCCTTGATGCATTTGTTTGAGAGAACTGAGTATTTGACTTTATTCGCTTGGTAAATACATAAAATATACTAATGAGACACTTTATCTTCTCTAGGATGTTTTTCTCAAGCCATTTCTATGTCAAGAATCAGTTCATGATGTAAAACAAAAGTTCTTCTGGTCTTTTGTGATCTTATATCTGACCGTCCATCTTATTTCCTTCTAATTTGTAGCTGCCTTTGAACATCTGAGTTTTTGTGCCTGACCCTAAAGTGGCCACATAGAGGACATTATAGAAGTCATATGGTCCTTTCACACCTAGGAAATTCCTTCAGCCCAAAGGGCAGGAGTTTGCAACTGTGGGCCATGGAGCCGCAGCCAGGGCTGCCCACCACTGTCCACGCTGCAGTGGCTGGAACAAACATCAGCGTTCAGGACACAGTTTGGTTATGCTGGGCAGGTGGGGTGTTTGTGGACACCCTGCCCTGTGAACCAATGCAGGCTGCTCCCCCGGGGGTGCAGAGATTCCCCCGTGGGGCTGAGGCCTCACGTGAGTAGCTGTGAGTGCATCAGTCGCTGAAGCGACCGACCCCTCAAACTTTCCCACCAATTTCAAGTCTTCAGAAGACTCTGGGTTCCTGAGTGGAGCAAACTCCTGAGATGCCCGGAATCCAGCAGGAGCATGTACACAGTGCAGGGATTTCTGAAGTACCTACTTCCAGAAGGAGAGATATGATCATTTGACAAAGTAAGACATAAAGGAATATTAGGAAAATTAAAAGGCAGACACAGGAAAATCCAGCCAAATGTGATTAATCTTACAGTAAATGCATACAACCCTCTTTGCTTCAGAAAAATGCATAATAAGCAGTGCACTTATGTTTAGAGGTATGATAAGAGACATCGTTTTCAAATTCCTAATATTATTTTTTAAACAACAGTATTGATCACCCCAGCACTCTGAGTGAAGGCATGGATTTTCAAATCTTCATACCTCTAAATTAAAGCAACTACCAAATAATTTTAAAAGGCAAACATGTATTGCAGAGAGTGATTAATTGGATGGTTATGGGAAGTACCTTGGTGAAAATATCACATTGAAAATTTTTGTAAAGCAAAAATACTTCTTAGTAAAAGTAAACAAATTAAATACATAAGGTAAGATAGCCAAATTGAGTTAAAACTTTGGTAATCTTAAGCAATATCAGTGTAGTCTCTACTTTTATAAAAAAGATTATTAAATTAAGTAATTAAAATGCTCATCAAGGACATAATGAGATACAAGGATCACAAATATCAAGAAGAACGCAAAGGAGAAAATCTGGTAGGAAAATGTCAAAATTATTTTTGATTAGATAAGAAATTTAAAGGGTCAAACTTTGTTAGATTGTCATTATGTATTGTTAAAATGTTAAAATCTCTAGAAGCATATGCCATTTCTGTTTTTATGTTAAAACACAGTTGCTCAAAAATGTGAAGACAAGGTTGAACAAGGGTAAATTGAGAAACTGCGAAGAACAGTTGGGACACTCATATAACTGACAAGATGAAAGGCAACCTTCCCCTGAAGTGTGCACCTGAAAAATACGGCCATCAGAAACGTTCTCAGAGACTCAGGAAGAACAGCGGCACACATAATGGAGCAGAAGCGGTTCATTTAAGATTGTCCAGTGTTTCCCAACTCCGGATTATAAAAGCAGTTTCGACATATTTTAGAGAACCAGTACTAATGAGCTTTTATTCTAGACTGTAAATGCAACTGGAAAGCCAGAATGTTAAATACCTAAAATATTCTCTAGGTTTGTAAATGAAAATAAGCACATTTATGAAAAGTTCATAATTTAAAGGACTAATGGCTGATTTTATTAAATGATTTGAAATGAATATACCAAGTAATATACATCAACAAGGAAAGTGCATTAAAATAAATTAGAAGCAAACCCATGGCTGTTATGGTTAATAGTAATTTAAAATAGTAATAGAAAATTAGTAACATTCTGGATACAATATACTTTAAGTTGCAGTTGTAAAAAGAATAAATATAAACTAAGTATAAGGAGATCATAAGAGCACAAAAGAGCAAGGTTGGAAATGAAAATATAGAAGAACCTGAAAAGCAAAGAAAACTAGTTTCTGTAACATTCCCGACTTAAGGTTTCAAAACCTCTTCCAAGATTCATTAAGATAAAGGAGGAGAAAACTAAACAAATAACAAAGACATATGGATTCAATGTCTAGTGTTAGAGGATTGAAATGTAGAGATATGAAGTGAACACATTCCAAACAAAATATAATCACCAAGTCCATTTAAAGAGATGTTGAGTATCACAATTGTCCTCGGCCTACTAAAAATACCTGGGGGAAAATATGGTGCTCTCCTGGAAACAGAATTCTGAAACAGCTCTTCTGAAAAGAGAGAGCATATAATTTCTCTCCTAAAGGTTTTACCATTTTGATATTCAACTCTGTTAAGAAATGTGCAGGAGGAAAATAATTTAGAGTCTTAATCTCAATTATGAAAATACATGAAAAAATGATAAACCAAATTTTGGCAAATAGTAACAAAAAATGATTGTGAGTCATAATCAGCTGGTTTTATGCCACAAGTACAATCTGACTCATAGTTTGAAAATAAATTCAACACATTAACATCTTAATGAAAAACTAAGTATTTTGAAAGTTACATAATTCATTTCATGACATTCAGTAATTATCTATGACCGAAATTTCCAGCAAAGTAAAATAAAAAGGGAATTTCTTAACTTTATGAAATATTTTTACGAAAACCTTTAGCAAACCTCATATTTGTAAGGGATGAAGTTGGATTTGTACACCATCTTTGCTTCTTTTTCTTTCTTTCTTTCTTTCTTTCTTTCTTTCTTTCTTTCTTTCTTTTTCTTTCTTTCTTTCTTTTTGTTTTTTTCTGTTGACATTTCCATGAGGAAGAAACCTGGATGTGAATTCATTTTGCTCCTGCGTTGGCTTTGGCTGGCCTGGAACTGGAGCTGTTGTAGGCTGTGAAATACAGCTGCCCCTGCTTCTATCAAGAGGGGAGCCTGGATTCCAGGAGGAAGCCAGTACTGTGGAGAGGTTGAGATAGTTCTCATTCCTGCTCAGATGACCTGCTCTATCTCCATGAGGTCCACAGGTCCCACCCTCTCTGTCTAATAACTGAGCACTGTTCAGCAAATTGTCCTTAGTGTCCTTTATCCTGAATGGGTCACCACATTCCCCACGCTCTGGGGGTCACCTGAGGACTCTTAAAATCCAGACACTGACCATGCATTTGAGATGAAACCTGACTTTCTTCCTTTCTAACAAGCTCTGGTGATGTCTTACGATTTTTTTCATGTATTTTCATAATTGAGATTAAGACTCTAAATTATTTTCCTCCTGAACATTTCTTAACAGAGTTGAATATCAAAACACTGCTGACCCACGTGTTTTTAAATTATAAATTTTAAATATCAAATTGTTTGTTTAAGAACATTCTTAGAATTATACTTTTACCCAGGAGATTTTACTTACGAAATGGAAAGAGCTTCAGTTTACAGAATATGACTTGCTGTCAATTTTTTCAGAAGTGTTAATTACAGTAAATTCTTTCAGTTAGTTGCTTGGTATATTTGATGCTGGAGAAACACTGAAATCAGTGAGATGTTTTATCTACTTTTTAGAATGCTAGTATGAATGGGATTAGTTTCAGCGCTTAGAGGAATCTCTATACTGATTTCCATAGAGGTGGTACTGGTTGATGTTCCCACTAGCAGTTTAGAACAAATGTACAAATGTAAGCAAAAATTAAAAAATAAATAAAATTCTAGTGTGAATTAAAATCCTGACATCTCAGCTCTTCACTTGAGGAATTAGGAGTGCACAATTTCGCTTGACTCCTTTATCTCTGATCTAACTGTAAACCTGTCATAATTGTAGTAATTTTGCAGAAGATTTAGTATGAAATCTGAAATCATTTGCATGTGTCCTAAGCAACCAAGTGAAAATTCCAGGCAATTGTCATGGTCATTTAAAAACAAGAGGCATAAATTCAGTTAAGTCATCAGTAGTAGAATCATAGTTCATCAAATTAATAGAAGTACATCAGTTCACCTATTTGTCCAGTCAACATCTAAAATTTCATTGGATCAAAAGTAAATATAGTCAAAAACTAAAATAGAAGTAACATGTACGCATTGTGAACATATAGTAATGGCATGAATAAAATTAAATATAGGTTTATTTTAAGCTAAGTCCTTTGAACTCGAAAAATGGGGTTACTATAATAAGAATTATCTTGATATTTCTTTGATTTCTGTCTATTTACTCATTTGAACAGTTAAATAAGCATATGAGTCCATTCAATTAGGAATTAATTTTGAAGTTTATTGTCTTGAATACTTTTTACAAGGAACTATATGCTATAAGCCTTTATTTTGGACAGTTCATGCACATTGTATCTTAGCTTTAAAATATTTCACAGTAATAAATAGGGAAGGTATATTGAAAAAAGAATAAACGATGATAATTTACTTCAAATCCTTTAGAAAGATTAATCATCTTCCCTGCAGGAAGAGAAGGTCTGCCTCTCTCGTGCTCTGGGATGGCATCGCCATGTCCCAGGGTGGCCAAGTACAGATCCTGACTTTGACCATCTGATTGTTTCTCAACTTCCAGCCCCTACTGTCACCCAATTTCCATTTTCCACCTCAACCTTTAGATAGAACTTTTCTAACTATCTGCAGTTCATTGACACATTTGCTATTACCTAGAGAACTGAATCCCAATAGCAGATTTTCTCTTGGAATCTATCTTGGGGTTTGAACTGCATATTCTGAGTTCTAGGAACTTTCCAGATGACCAATGTGTAATAGTACCAAGAAGTCTACCAGCTTTTGGAATTACCACTCAAAACTACTGTCCTCAGTTGATGTCATCTGTATTGCAGGGAAAGTGAAATGAAAATCAGAAAGATCAAATAACTAACCTATGACTGACACCCTTTATGCGTGGTAGAGCGGGATTCACTCATTATTGCTGGTTCTTTCTTTTTCTTTTCTTTTCTTTTTTTTTTTATACAAGGCTAATTTTTTATTTGGTCACTAGGATTCATACCAAAGGCCTGATTATTTTCTTGCTCCATAAAAAAATCTTCATATTGTTAAAACAATAATCTTTGTATAAAGTTAAATGTTATTCATTCATAAACAAAACCTACTTCCTGTATATATAATAGTAGAATAATTTAATTTACCTTGATATGTTATTTTCATTGCTATTGACCTGACCATAAATATCAAGAAAATTGATATTTTAAGTATCTTATTTAGCAACAAGAACTTCTGATCTGTAACTATTTAGTTATATCAATGCATTTGAATATATGTGTGCATTTTCAACATTGAGGGATTGAAATAAAAAAATATAAATTCGCTACCATTAATGTGTAGTGTTATGATCAAAATAAATGCCATTTAAAATATTTCCAAAACTATAAAGTTATATTTTTATTGTGATGCATAAGGCTCATGAGATTTCAATAATATATATGGTAATTACTTTCAATTATAGATTTCCTCCTCTTCATCCTATATTCTAAGAATACTGTCAGTGTTTAAATTCTCTTTGATTGAGAAAAGGACATTGATTAATTACTTGAGCTCAGCTGATGAAAACGGTCACTTAAAAACAGAAAGGATCCTTCCCACATGAGCGTTAAAATATTAAGTGTCCAGGCTGGGCTAGCATTTGCCATGTCCTGCTTCAGCCTCCCGGAGCGCTGAGATTATAGGCTCAAACCCCATGGCGCTTTCTAGGAGGTTATATTGACCCTACACCCCATGTGAGTATTCAGTTCCTCCCCTGGATGATCTCCCATTTTGCACCTCCTGTGTCTTCATTATGCATTTTTACTGTTGGCCATCATTACTGTTCTACAGTGGAGATGGTGGGTAACGTTATAACCAGGAGCCCTGCGACCGGGCTATGGTGTCTACGCAGAATTCCTGTCACATGCGTGCGCAGTGTCCTTCTCGTCCTCATGCTTATTCGCGCCCCGCACTGCCCTGCACCCTGCACACCACAATTTCCGCGTGCTACACGCTCCCTCTGTCTCCTCAGGCTCTCACTGACTGTGGGCTTTTGTGCAGTTTGGCCTTGGCTCACGCTGCTTTTCCTCCTTCAGCTCCCTGGAGTTGATTCCTACCCCTCAGAGCTCGCACCAGGAGTTCTGCATCTGCACTAAGCCCTGGTTGTGGTGAGTGCGGCTTGCAGCCCTGGCATGAACTTCCTAAAGCCTGACTTTGGGCAAGTTTCTCAGCCTCTCCTTTTTATTTTTTAGTGCTGGGGAAAGAACCTAGGGCTAGGCAGGGCTCAAGCTTGTGATCTTACTGCCTCTGCCTCCCATAGGGTAGGGATTTTAGGCATGCAGCACCACTCCTAGTTAATTGTTTACCTCTTTAAGAAATGACATGATTTATTTTAAATCACTTATTTGTGCATATGAAGAAACGTGGTCTTTTTAAAAGAATAACTTCTTCACCTCCTTCCAGTAAATTTCTCATTGGTTCCTGCCTAGAATATCTTTCTCCACTAGCTTTCAGACTTAATGTAACTCAAGATGGTAAGAGAATTCTCTGTTTCTTGAAACATCCTTAAGATAAACAGACTTCTGTCCTATTACTGATTTTGGAAGAATTTGACATCTTTTGTCAGATGGTGCCAGGTCTAGTGAATAAGGTGGACGGTGAGGACACACTGTTGTTTCCTGTGAGCTTCCTGACGACACTCAGCAGCAGCACTCACTATGTTTTTCCTCACATCTTGTTGAGACCCTTAGGACCCAATTCAGAAGTGGGCAGGAATGATGGAATGAGTGTGTTCAAAGCAAGAAGGAGAATTTTGAAGAGGGTTCATGGTAATGTCATTTTTACTGCAATAAATCTTTTCAACATAGCATTGATCATAGAATTTCTTCACAACATGTGTGTTTGTTGTGACCCTGGCATCTTCTGTATCTCTAGCACTCAAGCTGTGAGAGGAGGACACTTAGTTAAAAGTTCCTGGAAGAATACATGAGCCATAGTTACTTTCTGTGGGAACTTTCCCGTTATTCATCTCATGAAGCATTTCTGAGTCTATCTGAATTGGTTCTCTGATGTGATGCACTCACTTCCCAGGAAGGGAACTACAGCAAAGGGAGAGAGAACAGTGTTAGGTCCCACAGCTGGTGAGTTGCACAGACACTAATTTTTGCAAAGTGCAACTTGAATGTGTTACATATGCTGCTAGTACAAGTGAAATATTCTCAGGAAAGCATGTACACAGATAGCCTAACTTTCTCCCATGAAATTTTACCATAAACTTTGATACTGCAAGATTTTTTTTAAAAAAAGCAATAGATGCCTTGGGAAAAACATCCTTTCATGAGAGATTGATGTGTAGTTGAAGCTTCATTCATGGTTTAGCTCTAATTAAAATTGCTTTGATACCATCTAACTGATAATCATCAAGACAGCATTATAGATACGTGGACACTATAATAAAATCCATCTGCTTTTCATGATCCTGGATCTCCAAAAAATTTCTATTAAGTGTATAATAGATGACAAAAATCATTATTAGTTGTAAAATCATTTTTGCTGGTAAACATGATCTCAATAGAATTCACTCTAACTGTGGAAATATATTATGAACACTGGCCTTCAATTAGTTTCTATGCTGTTGTTTCTAGAATAAACCACACAGCATGACTTTAAAGGAATATAGTCTCCAGCACAAGACTAGGTACTTTCAGCTGTGATTTCTTGTCTGTGTTTTAACCAGTCCTCAACATAAGCTACTTGTATCTTTTTTAACTCAACAGTTGATTCTAATACTTCTCTGCCAACAGCAAAATAAGTGTAGCCAGGAACACACTTATTTTTGTCTAGTGACTATTCTTAGGATCATTTCTTGAGCTCATGTTGATACTTTTGCCTGAAAAGCATGAAAGTTAGCTTTCAAAGAAGGACTCACATCACAGACAGGGGAGACATTCTTTGAGATCAGTCTCAAAGGGAATTGTTCACATTCAGAGATCAAGAAACGGGATGAGAGA
Source organism: Petromus typicus (assembly GCA_004026965.1). Classification (NCBI taxonomy): domain Eukaryota; kingdom Metazoa; phylum Chordata; class Mammalia; order Rodentia; family Petromuridae; genus Petromus; species Petromus typicus. The sequence goes on from PVIR01004069.1 coordinate 81,090, forward strand.
TCAAAGCACAGGACACGTAGAAACCACACAGGCTATCTTCCAGTTAATTGTTAATTAATGAGCAGTAGAGCTCACAGCTTGGAACTGTAGGACATAACACCAAATCACACTGAGCCTGAGAGGGACCTTGCCTCATTTAATGGGTGGATTACAGCCTGGATCTAAGAAGACTCCAGGGACCAAGGGCAATTGCACTGCTACGAGCCTTTGGGAATGATTACAGAAAAATTAGTGGGAGTTCAATTTTGCATAACAAATTATATACAAAGTAGGCACAGAAAAGAGTCAGAAGGTGGCCCCCAGAAACAGCGCCACCATCCAAGAAGGAGGTATTTAATTTTTCACATATGTAACCATGGAAAATCACTGATTTTTTTTTTAAAGCCGAATGGCATTTAAATGTGCTTTTTCTAAAAGAGTGGTGAAGCCTTAACAATATAATCACTGTTTAACCCATGGATTTGTTAATTTTCAACTTATTTTGTCTTTGGCTACCCAATTTATTTCACCTTTAAAGTCCTGAATACATTTTATTTGGTGAGTTTATCCAAATTGTACCAATTGCCACAAAAACCTTTTTTCCTCCTTTAGCTTTCCATTTATGTTTTCTCCCATTTATTTTTAGCTAAATTAATTGCATTAAAATTATCTCTGGTATTATGCCATTGAAGATTCTTTCTAATGAGGAAAATCATGCTTTCTGGGATTCTGAAAACATGCCACTACATATAAAGGGAAGGCTCAAGTTTTGCATTTCACAATGGATCATTTCCATCATCTTTGTGATTGTGGCCACTGGCTCATACCCACTGATCGCGTTTTCGACTGCTTAGATTTGTTTATGTTGAAATAGCTTTTCTGAGGCTTAGTCATAATGATGTAAAACCAATTAATAGATTTCAATGAGGCTTATCCAAGACAAATTGTCCCTTTCATCAGATCCTCAACATGATATTCAAAACATAATTGCACCTTGCACAGTCAAATGATTTTTGGGAAAGTACGTGCCTTCAAACACTCGTTTAGGGTGCATAAAAAGAGCTTTCCCCAAGCCTCCTCCTGTCAGCTGCACTAGAGCAGTAACAGTGAGATTGAGAGCGCCTGCTCCCACAGACATGATTCGTTGTGACATCCAGTATTTGAGACCGTTACACGTGTCAGTAGATGGAAGAAACATCCCAGCTACTCTGTTATAGACCAACAAAGCTCCACTCTCCAGTGAGCAAAACTGTGGCACAAGCTCAGTGACTTTGAGTTGAAAACTCTAAAGTTTGATGTTCATGTCAGTCTGGTCAAATGTATCACAAACTGTAGTCAGACTTGATGTGTTATGTTGCAGCCAACTGCTCTGTTACCAATTTAGGTTTTGCCTAGAACTCACCCCTGTTACTACATGGTGGAGTCGTTAAGAATGAGCAGTATTGTTTGTGGACCA
>PVIR01004070.1:0-82392 GCA_004026965.1 Petromus typicus
AGTGCTGGGATTACAGGCGTGAGCCACCACGCCCGGCACTGTGGTATGTGGTACTGGTTGCTGCTGGGTGTGGGTCTCCACACCCAGTATTGTTATGTGGTTACCGGGGAATCGAACCCGGGCCCTTGCGCTTGCGAGACAGGCGCTGGAACCACTGAGCTAACTCCCAGGCCCTAACAGTAGGTTTTTTGATCCTCGTCTTTCTTCCTCTGTTCATAACATACGTTTTCTTCATTTTCTCTTTGGCTTTTCATCATCTGTGCATGATATATGACTTAGTTACTTTTCTTGTTGCTTAAACAAAAAACTCGACACCCAAAGTTAATTGAGGAAAGGTTTATTTGGCTCACAGTTTGTAGAGGTTTCAGTTTATAGTTAGCTGGTTCCAACGCAGGGTGGCTTGGCAGACAGGCATTACAGAGGAGAAATAGTCTATGGCAGGCAGAAGGCCACAACTATCAGAGCAGCAGCAGAAATGATAACAGCATCTCCCTTACAGTCCATTCAGGCCACATGCCCTTAGGCAGGTAGCACTTATACACAGGGTGGGCCTTCCCATTATCCACACTCAGAACTATGCCAAATCAGTCAGTGAACTAATTTATTAATTACATTCCCTTGATCCCAGCATCACATACTCGAGATCCACTCACATCTGAAAAGCCCCACCTGTGGCTGCATGAGGTTTTGCGGGGACATCTAGACAGAAGCCATAACAATCTATTAGGCTGGTATTCTGTGCATTTATCCTGTTGGTACATATTTTCAGAGTTTGTTAATATATAGTTTGATATCTGTTACTAATTTTGGTAAGTTCTTGGCCATTCGAACCTTTCTTCTGCTCTGTTCTCTTCTGTTTCTGGACTTTGAAGTATGAGTGTATAACAGTGTTTGATATTTTTTCCAAGTAGGAATATTTCTTTTCTTCATTCTGTTTCAGTTTGGGCAATTTTGCTAGCCTGTTTTCAAATTCTCTTCCAACTGTTTGGAGTCTACTATCTTAGTATATGTATACTACATGTCAGAAACATTTGTTGGTATGTTTTGATTTCTAACATTTACACTTCATTCTTGCTTTTGATTCCCATTTCTCTGTGAAATAACCTATCTGATCACACATGTCTACCTTTTCCATTGGAGCATTCATTACATTAATTATCTGGTAACTCCAAAATTTATGACATATATGAGTCTGGCTCTGTGGCTTTGTTTCTTCTCCATTACTGTCCTTAGCATGATTTATTCTGAGCGGTGTGTGTTGTCTGCAATAGATACTGAGGAAAATATTTGATATGCTTTGAACTGTTTGGCTGTAGGTTCCCCGCAGGGTGGAGTTTAGGGTTAATAGATTCAGAAGCTCAGTGTGTTTGATGTTTATTACTGCTATGGTTACAGAAAGTGACATTTGATGTTGCCATGGGAACCAGAGCTTCAAATTTCCCTGCTACTAACTTGTTCTTTTCTCTGCTTGGCTTTGAGTTTTCCTCTGTGCTCTTTCGCAGGGGCTCTTGAGGCTCTCCCAGCTGTGGCCCATTATTACTTTTCTTCAAAGATTGTTAATGGCAGTGGAGAGTGCGAGCAGTTCTGTGACATTCTCATTTAACTTTGGATTTATGTTGGTACTGGAGCATGGATCCTGGGGGTGTGGCCTTTGCAGAATTCTGTATCTTTCCCCTTTTTCCCTAAATACAGTGAGTATTCAACAAAATCCTTAGGCTAAGGTTTTTTTGGTTTTTGTTTTTCTTAAAGCCTCTCTCCCTTGTGTATTAAGCCTATTTTTACTTTAGATAGACATCTAGATGCTGGTACACCTTCCCTTCTCTCAGATGTAGTAGGACTTTATATGTGCTCTCAGTGCACAGGCTGTGATGGTGGGAATATAGGAAATATGGCAAGTGGATCTGGAATGGCTTAATTGGCTGCTGTCCACTTCATTCTACCCTGAGTTCCAGGTGATGGAAGTGAGATGCTCTCTCCCTGATTTCCAGCTGTATGGGAGAGTCTTTGAAGTTTCCTGGAGGTAAAGCCAGCCAAGGATGCAAAGTCTCCGTTGCAGCCCCTACAACCTTCGCATTGTTGCTAGGCCACTGTTGGACTATAGCAGTTTGTCCCAGTTTCTCTTCCTTTCTGCACTGGGATTCTTAAATGTTTTAGGACTGCATTTCCTTTGGGGAGGAGAGGCCCCAAGGTGCTTGTCCACCCTCAGGTATGGCTTTGTTCTTTCCAAACTGCCTTTAAGCTCAGGCAGGAGAATGGGAGGGAAAAAATTGGTGGTGGAGGGGGATTTTTCCCATCACTGTTGAAGGGATACATGTTGTTGGAGAATATAAATGGTAAGATCAGAAAGTACAGTGAAGTTGTTTTTTTAAACTACTGTAACAGTAAAAGACACATTGCCATTAACCCACCAAAATACTCCCCTCATAGGCCTTTTTACTTGCTGTTCCCCTTTTCTGACTTTAAGTGACCATATCATCTTGTGTGCCTTCCTAGATTGAATGCTCCTATGTCCCAGAAGAATAGTCATCCTCCCTCAAAACTCTTGTCACCTGTAACTTGCACCCCTGTCACCTTCTCAAGCCATTGCTTATGTGTCATCCTGTAGTGAAGTCTCCTCGCTCACTCCGGTAATATGTGGATATGATTCTCAGCTGCCCTTATTACCCTCCCAGATGCTATCTGTAAAATTGATTGCCATCGATGGCTGATCTTACTGATGTGTTTGGCAATTCTTCTCAGAGTCCCACAAGAATTAAGACTATTCTAGGGCCTGGTGTGCAATAGGTACTCTTTGTGTGTGTGTGTGTGTGTGTGTATGTGGTATTGGGGAATCAAACTTGGGCCTTTGTGCCCCCAAGATAGGTGTGTTACCACTTGAGCTAAATCCCCAGCCCTCAGGTGCTCAATTTTTGATAAATGAATGGTTGAGTCCTTCTCAGGAATGGATTTGAGCTTTACCTCGAGCTGTAGAAAGCATCCAGGCCAGGCACACTATGATCTAGGCTAAGCATAGTCACCTGCCTTCATGAAGGGGAAGGCATATTCCAAAACCAGGAAGGAGGTGCCTGCTCTTTAGGATGTGAAGCTGGTGGCAGGATGGCAGGAAGTGCTGAATAAACATTTGCTCTCATTAAAACAAAATAAAACATTATTCCCCCCAACCCCAAACACACTTATCCCATCATTCTTGCCACTCTCTGAACCAGTTCTAGGAGTCCTCTTTCCTCAGTGTCTTTAGTTGTACTATTGTGGCTGCCTCTTCCTGAGTTAGTTCAGAATGGTTATCATTCCTGGTCATTATGACTTTAGAGGAGAGCCCGAATCAATGAGTAAGGTGGATGAGGACACACTGAATTGTTTTTATTTGACAGAAATTGCTGTGAACACTTTGAATTGATTTAGGACATCAAGACAGCTATGAAAAGATGTGAAAGAGGAGAAAGGGAGGAATGTGAGATAGAAAAGAATAGGACCAAAGAAAGACCAGATCCCATCAGGCCAAATATTAAGTGTTCTGGGTCCATGTCTGGCATCAAGAGCCCAGGGTGGTGAGAGATGAGCCCCAAAAGGTTTGGTGGGCCTACTTCCATGGGCTTTGCTGTTGGTAGCCCACATGACCTCTCTCTACTTGGGACAGTTCTCCTTGTAGCCTGAAGCTTTCAGGCAGATGTTCTTCCTCCAGTTTCCTACTTCCTGAGGTCTCCATCGAAGCTTCAGTTTGACCCTTGTATTTCAAGGACTCTTTTTGGGGGGTTCCTGGGAAGAACTCCAATCCTGTCGCACATTGTTGGGCCCCAGACAGGCCTTTTTAATCTGGGTGACCTTCATACCTTATGCATTCTTCAGGCCTGGAAAAACAGTGTCAGGGCCTACCACAATGTGAGCAACAGCTGAGCCTCCTTGAGCTATGGCTGTATCAGCCTGTGGGTGCCTGGATGGCTGAGCATGGTGAAGTGAATCCTGGAAAACCAATTCCCCAGGCAGCCCTGCGAGGCATTTGGGTTCTCTTCTCAAATGAAAGGCTGCTATGTTTTGCCATGTTTATAACCTTGAGCCTGTAGTAGAGCCAGAGAGGCTCTACTGAGTCCTGAGATGCCCATAAGGCATCTGTCTTCTTGTCTTTGTTCAGAGTACTTGATTTCTTTTTGGTGGTGCTATTCTCTTCAGCACCCACACATGTTTTGCTCTGCTTCCCAACTCTATGGGTAATTCTCTTCTGGCAAGCTTTTCATCAGATCTTTCTAGTCTGAATTTTGCTTCCAATTCACGCCATAAATCTGGCTAACAACAATCAACAGTACTGAACCATACCCTTTGGATTATGTTGCCTTGGAATTTCCACCATCAGATTAATTAGTCCATCATCCTTAAGCCTAGTGTCACACAGTTTAGAGCATGGTCATAATGTAGGCAAATCTGTGCCAGAATGTAACATGGGTGGCCTGCAGTCCAGTTCTCTATAGGATGCTCTTGCTCCCATCTAAAACTGTGTGAACTTGGCTTTGTCACTAGCATTCTGCCCTTGTGAGCTCCAGCCAGAATCACCCATCAGGTTCAGCATTTTGGGCCCATTCTCCAAACTTTTCCCATAAACAAGTTACAAGGTATAATCACAGCGATCACCCCATTTCTCTGGTACCCATTTTCTGTACTGGTCAATTTTGCAAAACTGAAATGAAGAGAATCTAATTTGGCTTACAGTTTCAGAGATCTGATTCCATGGTTGGCTGGTCCAAAACAGGAGGGTCATGGAGGAAGGTGTAATGGAGTGAAGATGCTCACATCATGGCAGCTGGGAGCACAGAGACAGAGCCTTGGAGAGGAAGGGATCAGGGACCCTACAGAGTCCTGAAGGTCCTGCCTCCATGACCCAGTAAGACACCCAGGAGTGTGCTTTACTGATCCCCAGCGGCTCTCAGTCCGCTCAAGGGGACAGTCAAGATTAACTGGCTCACTAAGACATTTGCCTCTTGCTCTTTTTAAGGTGCTGACATGTTAGTGTTATTTCTTCCAAAATATCTTCTTAATTTTTCCTGGATACATTTTTGCGAAATGACAAAATACAGCAAAGTACTAGAGAAAAAGTACTGTATTCCTTCCTACCAGTGAGAGATAAAGCCTGTTAATATACTTGGGTTCTTGTTTTCAGGGCTTCTTTTCTGTGTGTCCGTAATAAATATTTCCTTCAAGTTTCTCACTGTGTAAATCTTGATGTTTGCTTTTCAGCTTTTCCTAAAGAATTCCTGTGCATCCCAGAGGGCTTGAGGAGCCTCAGCTAAGGCAAGTATCCAGCTCGCCACAGTGAGTGGATGAACGTGGTTTGTGGCAAATCAGAAAGCTTTGGTTTTTATGTATCAAAACTGAAAAAATTGGAAAGAACAATTTAAAGGAATAAAAAGAAAGTATTGTTAGAACAAGCTTTTTTTGGGTGTGTGTGCAGTACTAGCAACTGAACTTGAGCCCTGTGTTTCCAAGGTAGGCATGGTATCACTTGGGTTAAATCTGCAGCCTGAAAAAATTTATTTGAGATGATTTTGTAAGATACCCTTATGAATATTTATCTGATTTTAAATATTTTTTAAATTTTTTATTTAGAATACTCAGAGCAACTTGTTTCCCTTCTGTGAACTAATGGAATATTCTTTAGCAAAACTATGAAAGAAAAATTACTGAATTTCTGAGCAAAATTATGTGAATTGCTCGGTCTACAGAAACCTGCTTTTCCTTGTCTTTTTCTATCTTTCACTCCTTCTTCTGTCTCCTTGTGCCACTCTGTTGCCTTTTCTGTTCCTCTGTTTCCCCTGGTTTACTTCAAAGAACTTCACCGTTTTGAGAAGCTGATTTAATAAAAGAGAAGCCCACACCTTTCTTTAACATAATACAATGAGCTTTGCAGTTACACTTGTTGGTATGAAACCAAGGATCCAAATACAGTTAATTGAGAAATTTTTATAAACTATGTTAAAACACTTTGAGATTACTCAGTTCCTTTAGTGCCTGCGTTCTTCCTATCAGCAGGTGGATAATTAATAATTAAGCAGTACTATCTTTGATATGTTTGCCTTGTTATACAGCTTTCTGTAGTACATGGTATATATTAGAAGATGCCTTAAATATCCTCTGTGCAAAAAATTTTAGGAATTTGGACAACTCTGACCACATATCTTGTTTGTGATGATGTTATAGCAATAATGTAGGTAACAGCTGTAACTGTAGTACCAGATTTTATAATCAGTGCAATAGCTTGATTGTAAAAATGTCTAAAGCTCAGTGTAGGTTTCTGTCAAGCTCCTTACTGTATGAGCTTATGCAAGTTATTATAATTAAGATGAGTTCTGCCTTCAGAAATCTTGGACTTCATTCTGTTACCTAATCTTTGCAGCTATGAAAAGGGCCTTGATTTGGAAGCCTTATCTTAGGAACTGATCCTGTTTTTGATTATCCTAACGAATGTTAGCATTCTTTGTAATTGATCGTCTTTTCAGAGTAGTTGAAAATAAAATAAAGTAAGATATACAAATGCTAATGAGATCTAGTATGAGGTTACTGATACAGTATTTCTAATGTATCATATTCTTCACTTTTTAAGATAGGAAGCAAAAAAATTGCCATTTCAGTTTTTTAACACTCTGCCCAAAGAAAGTGACTGAGTAACAAATTCTAATACCTGTATATGAGACATGTTTCTAAACTAACCTCTTTTATTTGTGGTATTTTTTAATCTCGTTGATCAGCTTATCTTATACATTTTATTTGCAACAATCACAAAAAATTAATTGTATTATTTAACTAATGCAATGCAAATAAGGAGAAAACTCCTGTTGCTTTGACAAAGCCTGTGTTCTAAGTCTAACCAGCCCAGCTGCAGGAAGAGATTAGTTGAGTACTTTGCTTACAATTCCTTTTCTCTCTGAGGAGATTAGAAATAATCCAGTAATCATTAGTCTGCCAGAAAACTCCTGAGGAAGGGGGAGCATAATTGAATGCGCTATTCGCAACACAATAACTACAAGGAACTCCCAGAAACTGCACTTTGAACCAAGCAATCATTAGTAAGAGTTAAGAGTTTCTTCCCTGGCTTTCCCAAAGGACAGAAACAAACAAAAATAGTAAAAATATAATCAGGAAAAGGATGAGAGGTCATAGTGGGGTGGCGTTGATGTCAATGGGGCCAAAAAGAATTTGAGTGAAAGGCAATGAAATTTCCCATTCTCATGGCTGCTCTTCATTTGGTCCATTTGGGAACAGAGAATTTTATAATATTAGCAGTTGGAAGTATTAGTAAGAGCCAGATATCTTTAACCTTGTTATCCTGTTTCTGCTCCTAAAATGTGAAAAAGTCAAGAGATGTGGAATCAGGCATGAGGGAATATGCAAGATGGTCAGGTCTGAGGGTGGTCATCAGAGAGAAAGCTCTAGGGGTCTCCATTCCTTTTCCTCTGAAGTCTAGCTGATTTATGTTTGTAGATAGCCAATTGGTGGGTTGCTGCCTTCTTATCCCCAGAACTTGTTAGCCATGGGCCTCCATTGGTTATACAAAATACTTTGCAGTGTAGGGAGTTTTAAAGGGCTTTGTTTGTTTGTTGGCTTATTTGTTTTTGACACAGAGTCTCACTAGTACAGACTGGCCTCAAATTCATGGTGATCTTCCTGTCTCAGCCTTCAGAATGCTGGGACTACCAATGTGGGCCATAATGCCTGGTCTGGGCGCTTTAAAGTTTTTAAATGAAAAGTTGATGGAAAATATGGAAATAAATAGCATCCTATGTCATGTTTTATCTTACCAGCTTCTGTACATTACATAGTTTTTTTTTAATATATGTGCACAAATTCAGTAAAAACACTATTAAGGAAAAATGTCATCCCCTACCACTCATTGCTTTAAAAAAAAAATGCATGTGATCTCAGTAACCAAAGCTATTATAGTGATTACTTTAGTTTCAGCTTCTTTTTAACTACCTGCATCTAATAACTGGTGATACTGCTATTTGACTTTACTTTGTCTACTCTTCCCTTATACTCAGTTACTATGCTGCTGCTTTGCTTTTGAGTTTATGTAGATATATGGGAAGCTCTGTTGGGATTGATACCATTAAGGGGATCTGTTTGATTCTCGTTTTTTAAATGCTGGTACTGCTTTCTGCAAAGAGTAGTTCTGTCTGAACTACTCATTTCTAAGGTGACAGCATGGTCATTTGTGCCTCCGAGAATTCAGCTTACAAATTTTTATTACCATTGTCTTTTCAGAAGAGCAAACCTCAAACTACCAGTGAGCTTGATAAGTAATGAGTGCTAACAGGAAATACCTTAAAGTCACCTGTAGTTAGATTGGGGTAGCCACTACTGCGAGTCTTTGAATTTACTCTAAGCATGTGCAATAGAAAATTGTGGTTTTAGATGAGAGAAATTAAATGGCCTCAGCTGGACTAAACACATGGATGGTCTGCTTCTTCTCCTGAGAAATTGCTGTTCTGTCAGCTATAACTGTAGTGTCCCCTCCAGCATGGCACCCAAGTGCCCAGTTCTTCATGTGTTTGAAACTTGCATAGACTTCTCTCATGTTTGTATTGCTGTTTTCTTTTCCTTTACCCACTATCTATAAAACTATCTTTTAATCTGCTGATTAAAGACTGCTTAATGATAGTGCCTATGTATGTGGCTATCGGCATGTTTTTAACAGTAGTTTTTGCATGGATTTATGATACAAGTTTCTTTTTTTTTTCTGTTTTGAAACATTAGCTAGGCATGAAGCCTCCGTCTCACAGCTGCATGCATAGTCACTGTTGAAGGAAATGCCTACCTAACCTGAGAGTCTTGCTGTGCTTAAACATTTTTGAGTTTGCAAATAATTCTGTTAAATCTACTGATGGAGCCATCAGGCAGTGAGCAGTTATATGAGGATCCCGATCCTGGAGGCAGATCCCAAGATGCAGAGGCCAGGAAGCAAACAGAATCAGAACAGAAGCTATCTAAGATGACCCACAATGCTTTGGAGAACATTAATGTGATTGGTCAAGGCTTGAAGCACCTTTTCCAGCACCAGCGCAGGAGGTCGTCAGTGTCTCCACATGATGTTCAGCAGATACAGGCCGATCCAGAGCCTGACTCGGATCTGGACAGCCAGAACACAGGTGCTGAGATTGATGGTGTTCCTACCCACCCCACAGCTTTGAACCGAGTTCTGCAGCAGATCCGAGTGCCACCCAAGATGAAGAGAGGGACGAGCTTACATAGTAGGCGGGGCAAGCCAGAGGCCCCAAAGGGAAGTCCCCAGATCAACAGGAAATCTGGCCAGGAGATGGCAGCTGTGGCCCAGGCCGGCCGGCCCAGGTCTTCTTCTACAACTGATGCTCCTACAAGCTCCACGGTGATGGACATAGCCTGCGTAGCGGCCACCTGTCTGCCAGGGGAGGAGATACCTGCAGAACGGGTGAGTTACTGACTTTTCTGTTTCTGTAGATTCCCAGCTCTTATGGACTTGTGTTTGTATGTGTACAACACAAATCCAAGACATATGCGGGGCTGATTTTTCAGTGTGTCCTTTGTGTTCTAACCTTTTTCCTACCTGGCTTTTTAAAGGCACCTTTTGCCACCCTTGCTGTCTGTACACCAATCTACATACCACTCTAAAGTGTGTGTGTGTGTGTGTGTCTGTCTGTCTATCTTTCTTTATTCCAGTACTGATACTGAACCCAGGAGCACTCTTCAGCCAGTGTGCATCCACAAACTTTGCTATTTTTTGAGGCAGGCTCTCACTCAATGGCACAGGCTCAGAATCATACTTGTAATCCTCTTGCCTCAGCCTCCCAGGTAGCTGAGATAACAGTTATGGATCACTACATTATGCTTAGATAATTTTTTTATTAGATATATATTAATAACTGTGAGCTTCAAAAATGGATTTTACCAACAGTACCATGTTATTTCTCCATTGTTGTGTATTGAAAGTTGGTCTAGGTACTTCCTAGATGCTAAAAAGATATAAGAACATCATGTTTTTTCTTTCCATACTTTCAAATGTTAACTCCATTTGTATATCTAATGTGGTAGATAAGTCAGCTAATGACATTTAATTTATAAATGTTTAGGGATAGTGATTCATGTTTAAGATGGTCTTATGAGACCCATCAGATTTTTTTAAATGCCTATATTGAAAGGTTGGTTCTTCAGAGTTCTCCAGGATATTTTTGAAAACTTTCAGATAGATACTCAGTATGTAGGGATAGGAGAGAAATTATATCAAATAGGAGAATAGGAGAAGGATGGTCAGTGGGATAGCAAGTTGAATAGTGTGGCCAAAGAAGTATACCTGCCAGCAGCTGCTTGGTATAAACTTTTTTCCCTTTTGTCTCATAACTGTTCAGAATGTTTTTGCCTCGTGTATCAGGCAGGCACTGAGCTGCTGAGCCACATCCCTGCCTGCCATTCAGTGCCTTTTACTGTGCAAGGCACTCTGCGAAAGGCTGCTTGGATATTTACTAGTAGCATCTAAGAAGATATTTTAAACTAGCAGGAAGATAAAAGTGTGTACATATGAGAGAGTAATCTTTGAACTTTAATAAAGCCATTTATCATAAGTGATCTCACTTGATAATCTTGGAGTGCTAATGAAGGTATTGTTGTCATCCCCACCCCCCACTGGTAAACTAAAGTGACTTGCCATATAACTTGTAAATAAGGAGCAAAACTTTTGCTTTCCATAGGACAAATTTTTTTCTATGACACCATTCTGTCTGCCCAAATATACTACAAAATAGAATGTGATAAGTATCCAAAGTAGTATAAAAACATATTGATGTTTAGGGAAGGCACACTTAGTTCTGCCTTGGGAATCTGTGAATGATAATCTTTGAAGGGTGGGTTCTGGGATGTTCGTGAGGGTGAGAGGCAAAGGGTATCCTGTAAGTTGCAGGCTTTAGGGGATTATAAGAAACGGGAATGGGGACATTACCATAGAGCTCTGCAGTAAACCTACAATCTCCTGTGAGGCACTACAGTACAAGCTGTAAGAAGTGAAGGAAGAAATGAGTCTTAGAGAGAACTGGGTCTTTGGGCTGATCAGAGCTGCTATGGGCAGCAAAGACAAGGAGTGCCAAGGGTACCCAGTATTTTATTGACAAATGTGGGAAGGTAAAAAGGGTCTTTGAAGACATTAAGTGACACTGTGTAAAACATCCAGTACAGTGGGAAACATCTGGCTGGAAGCATCTGGTGGTGGCTGATATGCAGGCAGGAATATCTGTTATGCAGACAAGGATAGCTGATGTGCAAACAGGGTTGTAAAGGGGAAAGGCACAACTTGTCCTGCTTGGAGAGGTCAGAGGGTGCTGAGACTGGATTGCAATTAGCCAGCAACCCATCGGCACTGAGCAGCCATAATTCAGGGGAAGGGATTTGGTTGGAGCGAGGTTGATCTCGGCTGGAAGTCAACTTGGCCAAGCCCTGGTGCTTCTACTACTTCATGTACAGGACCTAAGTTTCAGTAGCAGCCATTAGCAAAGCCATGAGCAACACTAGCCCGACTCTGCACTCTGACATGCCTAATTGAGTCACGTAGAGCTTCAGTCAGACCCCTAAGATAAAACAGTATAGCCATATTATGGAAAAGCAAGGAGCATGTGCTACTTACATATATAGCCTACTAGTACTGGACAGAGATGTCTGCCACAGCGGATAAAGGTAATCAGTTAGTGTTTTCTCTCAAGGTATTTAATGAGTTTAGATAAACCTGGGCCTTTTGACTGGTGTGTTGAGAAGATCCTAGATTTGATCTCCAGCACCAGACACTCGTGTGCCTGCCCACACATACAACTGGAGAGATGGAAACAAAAGAAACAAAAGGCTGAGTACATCTTTTAGGTCCTAAATGGGATTTCTCCAGAAATCAAGTGGGGTTGATGAGTAGTAGATCGAAAAAAAAGTTCTGTGAAGAAGAGAATGATGAATCTTAAGCTGGGAGTAGTGGTGCAGTCCTAGTGCTTTGGGATGCTGAGGTGGGAGGATCCTAAGTTTATTCCCAGCCTGGATAGCCTAGTGAGTAAGTCATGACAGACAGTGTCGGACTCCATCTCCCAGGCTGGCAGTGCATTTATGATCTGCCTCGGTGTCTCTTGTAGCTGGGCTTACAGGTGTGACCCACCACACCCTACTCCAATTTATTTTTGTTATTAAAGATCGTTGTGACCTCAGGATTTCAAGATGTAACCCCAGTTTCAAGATGAGTTCATTTTACTAAATATTTAATGTTACTTCTAATTTGAAAATACTATAAATTAAACATGACTTCTCAATTTTTCTGTAGCTCAGTGAAAATTTAAAATATCTGCAGAGGGCAATGGGGTAAACTGTTGAGCTGTTCAGAGCTGGGCAGTTGATTCCATAAGTCCCAGCTGCAGCTTCTCAACCATTAGGACACTGGATGGCGTTCATTTTGTTGGCAGATGGCACTGAAGTGGAGGAGTTGTCCAGAGCAGGCAGAGCTCCATGGGCCCATGGCAGGTCCTTTGGGTAATGAACACCTTGAGGGTGTCTCAGGAGTTTGATGCCAGTCAGTGCAGGCCTTTCCATCACAGGACAACACAGTGTGCAGATAACCAGGCTTCTAGATGGTGGAGACATAGACCAGTGCACCCCATAGTGAACCTCAGGTGATCATGCTGCTAGGAAAGAGTAATTCCAGGTGTTGACCACCAGATGGTGCCCAAGGCCAAGGACAAGTAGATGCTAGTGCAGAGGGGCCGCTGCTGCCAGAACAGCCAGTAACTGTGGGTAGTGTTTTTTTGATTTTTTTGTTTGTTGGTTTGTTTTTGAGACAAGGTCTCACTTTGTAGTTCAGGCTGACCCTGAGCTCACTATGTAGCCCTGGCCAGCCTCAAACTCATAGCAATCCCCCTGCTTCTCACTCCCAAGTGCTGGGATTACAAGTGTGACCCATCACATCCAGCATTGTGTGTAGTACTGATTGCTGGGAGGCATGGGTCACCACGCCCGGCATTGTGGTTGCTGGATCAAACTCGGGACCTTGAGCTTGCAAGGCAGGTGCCGGAAACACTGAACTAAATCCCCAGCCCTGTAAGTAGTGTTTTGAGAACCAACCCCCTGCAAGAGGTCACCAGGATGTGGACTGGACTGGGAATGTGTAAATATAAAAATGGGATGTACAGGTAGGAGTAGGTAGGATTTGATAGCCTTAAAAATTTTAAAATAAAAGGTTTAAAAAACACAAGCTTTGTTGGGAGAACCAGGAACCTGAGCTAGTAAAATGAACTCATCTTGAAACTGGGGTCACATCTTGAAATCCTGAGGTCACAATGATCTTTAATAACAAAAATAAATTGGAGTAGGGTGTGGTGGGTCACACCTGTAAGCCCAGCTACAAGAGACACCGAGGCAGATCATACATGCACTGCCAGCCTGGGTGATGGAGTCCGACACTGTCTGTCATGACTTACTCACTAGGCTATCCAGGCTGGGAATAAACTTAGGATCCTCCCACCTCAGCATCCCAAAGCACTAGGATTGCACCACCACTCCCAGAACTAGGAACCTGAGCTATGTTACCAGTGCTTTTTTATTTTTTTGAGATAGGATCTTGCTAAGTTGTCCAGGCTGAGCTTCAATTTACAGTCCTCCTGCCTCAGCTTCCAGTGTAGCTCAGATAACAGGTATGTGTCTGGTGGAAAAATCATATTTTTTGATGAAAACCACCAAGGACTCTCTTGTGTGTATATTTAGCATCTGTGGGGTTGCTGACAATTGTCAAGAGCATGTCTTACATGTAGTTAATATGAGACTGGCAAAGTGGCCAGAAGTGAAGTATATTTTGGTTTTTCAGTTGTCCCTGGGAGATTTTTTAAAAGCAAAACTTTATTGCCAAGGGAAGTGACTTCTGTGCTTTTTGAGAGCCTGAATGTATGTGGCCACATTCTGTCCCTAGCCCAATTTCGTTATGTAGTATAAATAGGTAGTATTGTGGCAAAGTTGTTACACCCACATGTTACAGCTCTATGTTATAGCTCAGGCAGTTTGAAGACTTGAGGATAGGAAAGTTACTTGAAGAGATGGAAAAAAGACCTTTTATTAGCTAGCTGGCTCAGAAGAGTTTACCCATTCCCAATTCTGAGTCCAGAATTGCAGTGGGAGTCAGTATAAATACAATTGGAGAGAGGAAGTTGAGAGGAACCTTTTAGGTAGGAGAAGCCAGAAATTTAGGTAGAAATAGCTGATACTAACAGTTACATTGTTTGCGGAGGACCATTTGATACATTAAGCTGAAACACCATGCAACACAAACAGTTACATTTCTAGGACAGAATGTCTTATGGAAAAGAAAAAAAAGAGCAGGGGAGTTCGGTGGCAAGGCAAAGGTCTGCCCTGTTGCGTATTACTGCTTTATCAGTAGCCCTAGAATAGACTCATTATCCTTAGTGTCTCATGTCAACGGTAAATGTGGTTGTTTTACACGTGGAAGTAAAGGTACATATAAGGTGTTCTTGACCTTGGTAAAATGTGCTACTGAGCAGTTTGACATCAGGTTTATTTCTTCTACTTTGTTCGCGCAGTATGATGCTACACACCTGTAATCCCAGCACTTGGGGTGTTAAGGCCCACCAGGGCTATACAGGGAACTCTTACCTCAAAGACCTGTTGTCCACCCTGCCAAGTATTTCATTGTAAGTTATATTCATTTTCTGAAGCAGCAGCTTCTCGATGAAGACTCAACATAATACAGTTAGAGTTCACTCTTTACATTGAATCTATTTTCCTTCTTCCTGCAAAATAGTCACAGGCTCTGGGTAATGAGACACCTAAAGGGATATGCCATGTGCCCTAGATGCTGCGTTTCCCTTCTTTTCACAAGGAGTATGGGTGCTTTATCTCAAGTCATAGGGATAGGGAAGAGAGTGTTGGCACCCAGAGCCCATTGCTTTTTGTTTACCCGGAACACTGAGAGGAGGTCCTTCTTTCAGTCTCACAGACAGGACAGATCAAGGTCAGGTTTAAGATAGTCACAGAACAGATTGCTTTTGCTTCAGGTATCACAGTACACGTTTTATCCCAAGACACTTTGACAGCACAGAATTGAACTTAGTACATATTTGTTAAAAGTTGACTTATGTGGGTGTTGTATCATCATGACCTGTGATCCTTTTGGTCGATATGACCAGAATAGATTGCACTTTGAATTTTGACATGTTAGGGTCAAAATTAATACACCTTATGCATTCACTAATTTCTACCTCTCAGTTTATGTATAGCTAGACTTTGAAATATCTTTTTCCTAAATAGAATTGTTTTAAATATTTTATAATTGTTTGATTTTTAAAATTAGCCTAACAAATCTTTTGTAAATAGAGTTAGCAAGGATTTATTGTTTTATATGTACTATAAAATACTCTAGCTAAATAGCAAGTCAAAATCTTTATTAAGAACTGAGCCAAGTACATTTTATCACAGTAACATCTTACTGGGATAAGTCATGGGTCAGATTTTAAAATTGTAATCATGAGGAAGCTAAGAATTTTAAAAACTTGAGTTTCAAAATGAGTTTCTTGCAACACAGATGACTTGTGGTCAGTAGAACGCTTGCTGATGCCCGGTGACTAAGGAAAACTGAAAGGTCTTACGTCCGAGAATGAACCCTAATCAAAGCGCTTGTTTGACAGGCTCAGAGGTGTGGAAACCTGTGCAGGGTTACTCAGCTGATTACACCTCGTGGGCTCCTCTGAGCCTGTGCCCAGTATTCCCACCACGTTACCCTCCTGATCATGGCGGTGATGTGAAGAGCACCAGTTCTATCAAGCTTGAGGCAGAAGGGGTAAAAGAGGTCTCCCTTTTTATGTAGTGATTACTAGATCATTTTGATTAAAGGCAGAAATCTAAGAACAATGACAGTATGATATGATATTATCACTTTGATTTCTTATGTTATTTTTTTAAAGCAACTCCTGCTATGTTTTTCAGATAAAAATGCTATATTTTCTTAGGGTAATATTAAATATTGTTTATCATTAAAAATGAGGGACAGCATCCTCTTTGTTGGATATCCAAACATAATAATAAAAAAAATATTTATAGTCTCTAGAGATATCCTCTTGTTTAGTGAGATAGCCAATTAAAGATTTTCCCAATTAAAGCTACTTTTGCATTGTTAGGTTGAAGTTCAGGATGGAAAAAATTCCATTGCTGAAATCTCATATTAACCACAATATAATGTTGCAGAATTGTAACTATGAGGAATGAAAGCAAGAACCATTCCTCTGTTATCTTCCTGACTTCTGACACCAAGAAAGACTGAAGTTTAAGGTGCACTAAAGTCATGGAGCACTGGTGGATGATTCTAGAAGGGCCTCCTTTATCAGAAAGCAAGTAAATTCCCAACTAATGTTCCTAAAACAAAACAAGTTAAACATCTGGTCTTAATAATTGAAGCAATATTTGAACCTTGATGGTTAACACTTAACATAGGAACTTAGATAAAAGAAAGAAGTTGCTTTCCGTTGCTTTTGCTGCCCATTGCCAAAAACTACAGTAAAGCTATATCAGTCACCACAGTCCACCTGCACACAGTGCTGCTAAGTAGGAAGTCAGAGTAAAGGCTTATTATTTTTGCTCATATCTACTGTTACTGGCGGGTAATCCAGTTGTTAGTAGCAGTGATTATTTTTATTCTTTGTTTCTTTCCTCTATCAGCTTGTTAGGAATCTGGATGGGTTAAATAAAGGTGCTAGTCTGTTACTTAAGAAAGTTTGATATTTTCCTTTGAATTGTTTATTAACCTATAAATGATGCTTTCCATGCCACTTGCTGCCCTAGGGCTGAGAAGAATGATATAGCCACCATCTGTAAGACCTGGTATAGACAGCTCAAGGCGAAGGCTGACCTGAGGAACAGTTTGCATGTCTAATCTCAAGCATGGGATGCTGGGATTCTTAGGAATCTAAAATTTGATTTCCATGCCAGGTGTGGTGGTTCACACCTGTAATCCCAGTACTTGGGAGGCAGAGGCAGGAGGACTGCTGTGAGTTCAAGGCCAGTCTGGGCTACATAGTGAGCTCAGGACCAGCCTGAACTACAAAGTGAGAGCCTGTCTCAAAAATAGATAGATAGATAGATAGATAGATAGATAGATAGATAGATTTCCCCCTAGTTCTGACAGAAAACTCCACCTTCTGGCATCAGTATTTCATGAAGAACTCCTGAGGTCTATGGAAACCATGAATTGCCTCATATGTGCCCTTTTGTAAGCTCATGCTTGCTCTTCTCTGACTTCCTGTTCTCGTGTACATACTGCTGAAGAGAGCATTGAGGTGTCTTTCCACGTCGGCATTACAGAATTTAGTTACATCTGGCCACCACCTCCATCCCAGTCATGCAGTTTTCTTCTTCACTTATGGTCTCAGAGGAGCACACTTAACCCGCATCTGGTCATAGTGTAACAAGTAGAGCCAGCACTTTCCAGTCTCGAGAGTCAGTAACTTGGTATACTGAGTTTGTCAGGTACAATACTTTTGCCTCTTCTTTATTTTCCTTCTAAAAGTTGTCTTTAATAGTAACTGTGTAGTTGAACTAGTGCTTTCTCAGTCTTATTAAAAGTCATAGATTTTTTAAAAAGCAGTATTCTGAAGAACTGGTAACTGTTAGAAATATTTCAAGTCTTTAAAAAACTTGGATCCTATAGTGCAGAATTGTTATCTTGCAAGCCTTAGTATTTGACACTTGAATATTATTTAAGGAAGAATTTTTTATGTAGAAATGCCCATTTTTGATTTTTAAGCTAGAGCCTTAATCAGATGCTGATAGTAGACATTTTTAGCAATTGTCAACACTGTTTTAAGGTTTAGCAATCATAGCTCCTGGGGGCCCTCTGCTGATATGTTCTGGTGCTGCACATGATATTCTTTGATGTTTACATGCCTGTGGCATGATTTAAAATTGATTTTTTAAGGGGGGGATAATCTTAATTCCAAATCTTATTTTTAATTAGCAGCCGGATACAGAACAGTTCTTTATGAATTCTGGCCTAAATCCTGATCTTTACACTCATTAGTGAATGAATTAGGGGTTTTTCCTTTGGTAAATCAGTTTGTTTGGGCTCTGAATAAATAGCAAGTTCACAATCTATTGTAGAAACTTGAGTTAAGTGTGCTTACCTGTTAAAATCATAGATACACCAATTTCATAAGCCTCATTCTTTATTCCTTCACTTTGTTTTTGTTTTTTTTTTTTTTTTCCTCCTTTCTAGGAGAAACTCAGGACCTTGGCACTTGCTGGACAAGTGCTGTCTTGTTTTTAGAATATTTCTTAGGAAAACATGAACTCAAAGCAGTTCCTATATCAGGCTACATTAAAATATTTTCGTAGTTTTAATATATTCTAAACAATAATAACCTTGAGAAGTTAGTTTTAGGTAAAGACACTACATTTTAAATATTAGTTTAAGTCTATGTATCTTGGGGTCACTTCCCATGTAATCCCTTCTAAAGAGCCTTCGCACTGGATTCACCTTAGGGTCCTCCTCCCCCACCTCAGAGAGCTAGGATTGCAGGCCTGTGTAACCACACGTGGCTCAATTTAGACCTTTAAATATGGATCAATTGTCAAACTAGGCTTAATTTTTAGATTTCTTTTGGGAGGATATTGAAAGATCTCTTGAGATTTTACCCCTAGTGGTTGCATATATATGCACTTACATGATTGTAGGTTACAAAAAACTTCATGTACAGTATAAGCATGACAGTCCATTTCTCTGTTAGGAACTCTGTATTTTTACCAAGAAAACAACTGTCTGTTGTTCTAATGTTTTGAAAAATTACTGAGGTGCCCTAGCACTTGTGTTGAATGTATACATTGTTGAGGGTGCACTGGTGATTAGTATTTACCATTTGTTGAATACTCTTAATTGTATATATAGGCTACCAGGACCCATACTTAGGAAATGAAGGAAAAGGCATTTGAGGTCTGGATTCCGTCTTCCAAGTCACTCTGTTCCCCACCCTCTTCAGCATGTGTCTAATATTGATGTATTTACTTAAAAATTGCGTTTAAATCCATGTATGATTATTCCTATATGTTATGTACATCATGTAATGAAACTAAAAATAAAAGGGTGAAATAAAAATGTAAACAATGTTTACATTGTTTTCTTAGCACAACCCATTGGCTTGTTTTGCTGTACACTCTGTGTAGACCAAGAAAGAAGTAATTTTCCATAAGGAATTTTTACTCATTTGGTTTTTTGAAGCAGAGTCTCACTCTGTAACTTAGGCTGGCCTTGAACTCACTGTGTAGCTCAGCAGTCTGCCTGGTTTAACTCTCAAGTGCTGGGATTACAGGCATCTATCACAGCTACTCAGCTTCGGGAACTTTTGAATAGTACGAAATCATTTATATTTGACTTAGGATATAATACCTTACTTAGTATGAAAACCGGATTATTTTTTAACAGTGTTGCCTAGAGTGGTTTCCTAGAGTTTGTCAAAAAAAGGCTGGGGAATCATACGTATACATCTACATTCCAGGACAGAGCTAGACTTCTGTTACTGTAGCACATATAACTCATCGCTCTAGGTGGTACAACAGATTCAGGTAGGGAAGAATCGAGCACACATCCTGGGCATTGGTGGCATGTTTTATTACACTAGTGGACTGATCAGGGACTTCTTCAAAAAGCAGTCAGTCCCATTTTCAGGGTGAGTAGGGTTTTTGTAGATATGGGGCAAAGAAAGGTGAGGATACAGTGTAGTGAGACACTTAGTATTACTTCATTGGTTGAGATAGGTACATTTAGCTTACATAATTAGAAAGATACACTAGGATTTACCTTATTTACAAATGGCAGGAAACAGGGATCAAAGAAACTCTTAAGAGAGTTTAAGATTGTACATTACCTTTACATAATTTGTGATGAAATATATCAAACATAGAAGTAGAATCAATATAAGCAGGTAAATATTTGTACTATTAGTGTGTTCTTTAGGAGCAGTTGTTGGAGAGCCTTAGTATGGTGTGAACTTGCTTGAATTTCTCAGCATAAAAATGGAAAGCAGCCTGTGTGTGCTGGCAGAAGCTTAGCTTGTGAGAAGGGAGCGCAGGTTCTCTGACCCACGGGCAGCTTAGGAAGACTGAGCTCAGTGACAGTTAACCTCCACTGGATCTGCATTTTGTGTCTGTGCATCACTTTCTGTTGTATCAGAGCATAGATCTTTCTGGAACAACCCAGAAATCCAAGACAGCTTTGACTTTTATATCTTATTTTCATAATTATGAGGATTTGTAGCTCTGGTGTTTAAATGAAATCGTCAATTAATTAAAATAAAATTTACTTTGGCATTTAGATGTTTTCTACTTTTGCATTTAGATGTAGTCTATCTTTACTCGTAAAGTTAATTTTTTACTGGGATTTTTTTAATGGGATTCCTTTTAAAATTAGGTTAAAAAAAATGTAGCTACCTGTGAAACTGACAAATTCTAAGAGGTATAGATATTCATAGTAAAAAATATTGTCATCTGTTTTGTGTAGCTTTGGATTTTTCAGAACACAGTATGACTACTTTTCTATAAATACTTTCTCTTTCATTGGTTATACCCAGTGATTCTTTTTATCCTGTCTTGTGTCATTAGCTGTGGCTTCACAGTTCTGTGTTGTTCTAGTACCATTTAAAAAATCACACCTAGAAGCTCTGAGAATTGTCTGACAAAGGAAGCCCGAATTGTGACCTTAGATCACTTGTGAGATAACAGTAACATATGAAAGCAACAGATTCCTTTTTTTTTTTCTGATATGTATCTATGTCTTAATCTTTTAGAGGATTGTTGAAATCAAGAATTTAAAAATCATCACTTTGCCTTTTTTTTTAGTTTTTTGAAACAAGGTCTCGCTTTATAGTTCAGGCTGGTCCTGAACTCAGCCTCAAACTCAAAACAATCCTCCTGCCTCTACCTCCTGAGTGCTGGGATTACAGGCATGAACTATCACGCCTGGGACTGTTGTATGTGGTTCTGATTGCTGTTATGCATGAGTCACCATGCCTGGCACTGTTGTATGTGGTTACTGGGGACTGAATTTAAGCCCTTGCACTTGCAAGGCAGGCACCACTGAGCTAAATCCCCAGCCTACACTGGATTTAGACACTTTTTGCACTAGTAGTATGAAACATTTTACTTGCATGTAAATCTGTTATTTTAAATTTTATATTTTTTGGGAAAGAGTTTCCATAGGCTTAGTTATTATTATCTTCTAGTTTTCAAACCTCTCACAAATATTTTCTTCAGCATATCTAACCCAAGAAAAATTTACTTTCTCTTTGTGTTTGTTGCACAGTAGAAAATCTTTTTTTTTTTAGGTTTTTCTGAGACAAGGTCTCGCTTTGTAGTTCAGGCTGGCCCTGAGCTCAGCCTCAAACTCACATCACAGCAGTCCTCCTGCCTCTGCCTCCCGAGTGCTGGGATTACAGGCATGAGCCACCACTCCCGGCAATGTGGTATGTGGTACTGATTGCTGCTGGGCGTGAATCTCCACGCCCAGAGCAGTATGTGGTTACCGGGGATGGAACCTGGGTCCTTGTGCTTGCAAGACAGGTGCCGAAACCACTGAGCTAAATTCCCGGCCCTACAGTAGAAAATCTTTAAAAAAGGAAATACGCCTGGTTTTAATAACTAGAATTCTATATCCCATTTTATACTTTGCTCAGGCACTTCTTTTTGATCTTTTAACTTTACATTGTGGAATTTATCTAAATAACAACTCATTCTGCTATTATTATCATTTTACATGTGTTGATTTCCCACATGATGATGGTAATTTACCTCTCTTAATGTCTCATTTGCCCATGTGTTTAATTAGACTTAATTAAAATTGTTAAATTTCAACATGCTGTTAACATTATGCCACTGGTAAATGTAGTTCCAACCTGAGCCTTAGGGATGGTCACTCACACAGTTTCTTCTTGCCCATGCTATCTGCTTTAATTTTTGTCTATAGGTATCATTAATCAGCTCTAAATTCTTTCAGTATTGTCAGAGCCTCACGTCTTCTCAGGTTTGTCTTTACTATGAGTGTCTTTCCGAGGCTTTGACTTATCCCGTCTAAACCGGTTGCACAAGGTTTGTGTACACTTTTTGCCCTGATTGCCTCATCAGTCAATAAATGACAGCTTTTTTCCTCTTTATTCCTTGATCTCTTTCTTTTTATGAACCACGTTCTCTAAAATCTTTATAAAAAGAGGAGCCAAAATTAGGTCCATTTCAGAATTTGTTGTACCTTAATATTTCATTGGTACTTAACCTGGGTATTGACGTTAGTTGGACATAAGTTCCCCACAGAATTTGTTAAAGGCAGTGGGCTGTTGAGTTCTTGGTCTGATACTGCTTTTCGAAAGTCTGGTGCTGTTGTTTCATGACTGTCTTGAGACTTCTTGTTTCTCTCTGGAATTTAAAGTCTTCCTCTTTGTTATCCCAGTGCCATGACTTAGTAGTGTGAGTCTTTTTGGCATTTGTGGTACTAGGAGCTTATAGATCCTTTTGACCTGGGAAACTTAAAAGTGAATCTGGAAACATTAATTTTAGAGGCTTATCCTCTATTTTTATTATTACATATTTAAATTATTTATTACATAGTGATTTCATCATATAAAAATAAATAAATATAAGCTGTGAGATACAGTCATAAACTACCTAAAAAACCAGGTATGGTGGCACACACCCCAAATCCTAGCACTTAGGAGGCTGAGACAGGAGGATTGCTGTGAAGCCAGCCTGGGCTACATAGCGAGCACCTATCTCAAAAAATAAACAAACAAACTACATTACTTGTAAACCTACTACCAGCATAAGAAAGAGAATGTTAGTTGCACCATGCTCTTGTAAGTATTTGTTTCTGTCACTGTCCTAAACTATATTTTGTGTCCTTTACTTTAAAAGATAATTATGCAGTAAAACTTTGGATTGCAAGTAACTTGTTTTACGAGTGTTCCACAAGATGAGCAAACATTTCTAATAAAATTTTAACTTGATAAACAAGCAATATCATGCAATACAGGTAATATGCAATGCTGAATGTCACATGATTAGTACTGAGCCAGTGGATCTCTGCATCTTTCTCACTGAAGGATTATGGGTAATCATCTCCCAACAGCAAGAGGTTGAGAAAAAGGCAGAGGAATCCTTCACTTCAGGTGAGATTAGGGAGATGTATACAGTGTGGAAAACAGGGCAGAATTATGTAGAAAAAATTAGGCTGTAACAGTGTGAGCCTTGAATCTGTTTAACAGTAATACAAGGTCACACTTCTGCAAAATCCTCAAAAGCAAGGAAGAGCAAGATAGGCTTCTTGATAAAGCTGCACAAAAAGAGAAAGATTCCATAGAGCTAATAGATAGTAGTGATTCTGTTAGTGGTAGTGAAAGTTGTGCTGCACAGTAACTTTCTTCTCTCATCTTCCCTTATAACAGCCATAGATTTTCAAAGATAAATATTGGGACTGGGAATTTAGCTCATTGGTTTGGCATCTGCCTGCAAGCACAAGGTCCAGAGTTCAAGTTTGATCCTTGGTCACCACATACCACAATGTTGGGCATGGTAGCTCATGCCTGTAATCACAGCACTAGGGAGGCAGAGGCTGGAGAACTGCTGTGAGTTCGAGGCTGGCCTGGGCTACATAGTGAGTTCAGGGCCAGCCAGAACTACAAAAGTGAGACCTATCTCAATAAATAAATAAAAGTATAAATTTATTAATTTTTCTTTATATTTTATGTTTTCTTTATTATTTTGTGTGATATTACAGTATTGTAATCATTTTTATATGAATATTTTTGAGTTGTGGAATGGATTTTTTGAATTTTCATTGTTTCTTATGGAGAAATTCACTTCGATATACAAGTGTTTTGGATTACAAGCATGTTTCCGAAACAAATTATGCTCACAAACCAAGGTTTTACAATACATATTTTTTACATTAAACAAACTGTTGTTTAGTATACCTGTTTGAGAGCATTATACTAGTATCATATCTTATGTAATCCAGGGTTTGGTTTTTATGAAAAAATATGTTTTTAAGATTGATCCATGCAATGACACATAGCTGTATCTCATTTATATTACTTAATTTCTCCCCCATCTTTATTTCTGTTCTCTTTTTGATAGTTAGGTTATCTCCCTGACTTGGATTTTTGTGGGTTATGTTGTTTTTAAAGAAAAATTTCTATTGTTTTGTCTTTTGTTCTAATTTTTGAGAGTTTTCAAAACTAATCCTTTTACTAAATATTTCTGCTCTCATATTTCTAATTTCCCAAATAAACTTTTTATCCGAATTTTTTTACATCACCTTCGTATTTTATTGTTTTGTTTTCATTCTGTTCTGTTGTGCTGTTCTTAGGATACTTTCTCTTGTTTTCTGTACTATGCCTATGTCTTCTTTTTTTTACTCCATGACTATTTTTGATGCCATGGGATGGATCCAACAGATGCATTCCAGGTGTTAGTGCACAGTGAGCCAAGTATTGGAAGCATACATCAGTGGTGAAAGAAAAATAATTACATTTATTGAAGATAATCAGGAAATATGCTCAAGGTATATTTATGTAAACGGAAACAAGTGCGGCGTGAGCAGAAAAGTAGTGCTGAGAGGATACAAAGCAGAGTCTACAACTAAAATCAGGCTTTTCAATTTCTAGGGAGGTGCACTCCAGCCCCACCTCCTACTGGGTCTCTCTGGGTAAGACTGACAAGAGTGAGTAAGTAGCATGATGAGTCATCCTGAGTCTGGGGTTTCCAGTACCCTACAGTGGCCCGAGGACTGGCTTTGGGCCAGACCCAGGTGGGTGGAGGGTGATGGTCTCACAGCCCCTCCTATGTTACCTGTACTGTTCCTGTCTGTCTTTGTGTTAGAGACTTTCCCCAAGTAGTGGTCAGCTGTGGTTTCTCCTTATACTCAGGAGAAATTGGAAACTATGTGGGAAGCTCTCTTTGTGAGGGGGATAGGTGGGTAGGTTTTCCTGTGGAGAGTACTCTGAGGCTTTGTTTATTGTCAGAAGCCCAAGTTCCTAGTATTCAGAAGTCACTTCTATAATGAGGTTTTCCAGAGAAATTGTTCATACCTTTGCCTGTGGGTCAGTGGTGGTGGTGATAATAAGCTGGCCTGCTGTGTCCTCAGACAGTGCTGACATTCTTATCTGTTGTGTTTTGTGTTTTGTTTTTGCGGGGTTTTCTTGGTTTTTTTTTTTTTGAGACAAAGTCTGGTTATGTAGCCCAGGCTAGCATTGAATTTATAAAAGTTCTGCCTCAGCCTCCCAAGTGCTCAGCTAATCTGTTTTTTCAGTGACACTGTCTCCAAAAGTGATGCCTCACCTCAGCCTTCAACTGTGGTAAAGTCCCTGTTTAGAGTCCTTCATGCTCATTGTTTAAATCATATTATAGGGTAGTTCCTTTAGCAGTGATTCGCCAATCAAAAATATTCCAGGTCCTTCTTGCCAGAACAAAGAATTAGACGAGACAAGTGAAGTAAGAATGGCACGTAAGAAACTAACTCTGCAGAGCAAACTTCGGCAGAACAGAGAAAAAGATAAAAGCTAGTACACCCTGCATCTGGGAAACGCAGTGTGGGCTACCAGGGGATCCTGTGAGAAGTTCCACCCATGGGGGCCTGAGAATTTTTTGGCACCACCCTGAGATCTTGTAATTGACCTGTCACGTGCATTTCCCCACCCGGCTCTGCCACACCCCAACCTCCTCTATCAGTCTCACCAGGTAGAAAGCATCTGTTACTTGCCTTCATGTGTAGTGGAAGAATGAATTTTTGGTCTATTTTTTAAATGTTTAACTCATCCCTTGTGCTTTCAGAGCAAGTGCTGATATTTCTAAGCGCTAATCTTAGGGCTAGTTTCCTATAAATTGGCTGGCTTCTTGTTGATTTCCCACATCATTGTACTACTCACTTACTACTTAAGTGTGCATTTGTCACCTTCCGAGGTTTTGTTGACTTCTCCACTTCGGTCTCTTCTCATTTTCTACTTTCGTGGGTTTTTGGATTTTATGATTCTATTTTATTTTATTTTTGTAGGGAGGGTTCATTTGATTTTATTGGTACATTTTATGTATGCATTATGATCACATTCAACAACATTGAGGGTTTGTACTAATACATGCCACATCTTGATTTTCATTTTTTCCCATTCCCTTGCCCTCTCTATAACTCCCTGCTATGATTCAATTTTAGTAGAGATAGATAATCTATTCCATTCTCCATGTTTAATCTGTTGCTTCCCTTCTAAGGACCATTCGTTAGAATTGAAATTAAGGATTTGATCAAGGAAATCTGGATTATATGGATCATTTAGGTCTGGCTTTCATTAGGTTTTATACTTTGAACCATATGAAATTGCCCCTATTGAACAATGTAGGCCTGGGAATAGTAATTTCATACAACTCATCACCCAAAGTTAAGGCACCTCAACAGCTTAGTTACAGACTATTTTTGTCCAAAGAAACTTACTCTGTAGCTTTCTTGGAAATATTTCAGTTGGGGGAAAAGATAGGGTAAAATCAGTTTTTCATGCTAAGTAAGGAGAAAGAGTGTTGATGTCGCATTGAAGATAGAGCCATAGGGTCCTCAGTCCTCTAACTGCATCAAACTGTTCTGCAGGATCTTCCCCACCCTCACAATGCTGAAGGGTGTGTGTTCCCTAGAATGCTGGCTACAGCCATAGCGCCTGTGAACTTGTATGCTGCCACACACTTCTGAACACCCGCTGCTTAGCTCTGGGCCTGTAAAAACTTTTGCAGATGGCAGCTAGTAGGAATCCAGGTTTTGTTTATTTTGTATACAAATCTCATGTGAATTTCCTGGAGTTAGCAGAGGAACTTTGAAATCATATGACTATTGCAAGGTTTATTGTAGAAATAAAATATTCTGTGAAGTATTAAAGTTTTCCTATGTAAACATTGGTAAAAATAATCTCAAAATCAGAAGCAAGCATTATGTATTAATTCAAGAGGTGATTCAGCTGTAGAAGGAAGCTCTTTTAGTATTGTGCAGTCCTGTATTTAACAAACGTTTTTCTCAGCAATTTTTTAAAAAAAATTATTATTATACCTTTAAAAATCTTGAAGCTGGGGATTTAGCTCAGTGGTTCCAGCGCCTGCCTTGCAAGCCAATCATAAGGGCCCAGGTTCAATCCCAGGTGAACCACATACTACAGTGTGGGGTGGGGCGTAGTGACTCACCCACCAGCAATGAGTACCACACACCACAGTGCCAGGTGTGGTGGCTCACGCCTGTAATCCCAGCACTTGGGAAGCAGAGGCAAGAGGATTGCTGAGTTCAAGGCTGAGCTCAGGACCAGACTGAACTACAAAGCAAGACGTTGTCTCAAAAAACTAAAAAAAAAAAAAAAAATCTTGAAGAGGTTCTTTCATTTGAAGTTCCATTATTGCAGAAAATTTGTAAATTGGATCTGTTTGCAAGTCCAACAAAATGAGTCTTCTACATCTGTGACAAAAAATACACAATGTAAAGCATTAAAAAAAACTGACAAAAATAACTGTAGATAATAACAAAATAACTATAGGTTATTTTTACTTTTACAGTTACCTTAAAATGGCAAGGTAGACATATGGTGAGTTAAACTAGGAATGTTCATAATATGAGATTGGTTTATTTGTGACTAGAATGTTCATAAGTAAGAGACTTACCATAATAAGATTAAATCTGAAATGGCTCAAGGAAACTTACATATTTTATCTGTCACTGTAAATATTTTCCCTTAATCATAGGCAGAAATTTAACTTGGTGAGCTCTCCAAGAAAAGTAATTGTTTTGGGGTTTTTTGGTAAATACTAAGTTATTTTCCTTAACAAAACTAAGAGAAAAGTTTTTTGAAACAGGTTTGCTTTGGTAACAGTTTTTTCTGTGAAACAGCAAAAAGGTTACTCATTTTAAACATTCAGTAAGAACTTATACTTAATGATAAACAAAGAAGAGAGCATTAGATTGTTAAAGTTACAAATTCATATTTTAATGTAAATATAGAGGGTACAACAGTTAATACAAGTTAAATATTAGTCAAAATTGAGTCATACAATTAGCTACACACAGAAAGAATCATTCTAGTCTTGTAGCCTCTAAAAAGGAAGATCACAGTTTATGAGGTTCTTTTGTCTGTTCATGATTAAAGCTTTTTTTGTTGTTGTGTTTTTTTAAGCAAGGAAAGAAAAGAGCCCAGGTGGGAATTTACCGAACAGCTAGTAAGGATTCTTCCTTCTTCATCTTCTTTTTTGGTACCAGAAATCAAACTCAGGACCTTGTGCAAGCACAATACCACTGAGCAACATCCCCAGCCCCAGTAATGAGTGTTTCTGCATGGTTACATTATGAATAACTTCTGTTTTATTCTGTATTTTCTAAATTTTTATAGGTATCACATATTACTGGATTTTTTTTTTTTTATGTATATACCAGGGATCGAACTCATAATTTTTGGCTTGCGAGGCAGGCACTGGAACCGCTGAACTAAATCCCCAGTGCTGGAAAATGTTAAATGTTAAAAAACTATAAACTGGAGATAAATAACAAAAAGGTAATGTTAACTCTAATAGAGGAGAACAGGTAGAAATTAGGTGAAAAGAGAAGAGAGTTACAGATAGGGGATATAGATGAAAGGGAAAGCCAGAAATCTACTGTCTTCGTTAAAAAGTTTTGTGGATCTGGGTATGGTGGGATACAGCTGTAATCCCCGCACCCAAGAGGCTGAGGCAGGAGGATTGCTGTGAGTTCAAGGCCAGTGTAGGCTATGTAGTGAGTTTAAGACCAGCCTAAACTATACAGAGAAAAACTGTCTCAAGGAAAAAAAAAAAAAACAAAAACAAAAACAAAGCAGAAAACAAAATTCCCAGAGCATTGAATACTGCTTTATATTTTTGAGCCATTCATTCAGCAAGTACCACTATGAGTCTGATGGGATCTCTGCCCCTCAGGAACTCACATTCTGATAAGCAGATATGGACAGGCAATTTGCAACGTAGTGTAGAAAAGAAGAGTGGACTGGTAAGGTAGGAAAGGAAGTTGGTGAGGGTTGACAGAGAAGTTTTCCTCCTGAAGAAGTGGAAACTTAAGCTGGGATTTTGGGGTTCAGATAAGAAAAATGTGAGCTATACACAGTGACAAAGTCAAGATTGTCCAGCTAATGAAAACGTTGTAAACAATGCGAAGGACTTGAGTATTTCACAGCATCCTGCTGGGGTGTATTTTGCTACATAAAATGTTGTAATCATGTAAATTGTTTAGTACTTAGTAGGCACATAGCAAAGACAAATGTGATGAATGATAATATGCTTAGTCATGCTGAAAGATTTAATAGCACCAAATTAAGTTTACTGGAGAATAGTGTTGATAGTAAAGGAGACTGGCACTATGTAAATACATGGAAAAATGGATATAAAGAACATAAGAAGTGACTTAAAGAGATTTTTAAGTTTTGTCTGATGAAGGAAAAGTTCTAAGAAACTTCTGCAAAAGATAAGTGCAGATGTAGCTCATTTAGCATATCTAGTTCCTGGATTATTTCCAGCCCTGTGAATGTGTACACCCATGCACACACAAACTTGCATACACACCCCACTACAGTGACACAACTAGACACATCCACTAAATTGAAAGGAAAAAAAATACTGCTCCCAAATCGGCTAAAATAATAGAATAATTATAGAACCACACATATATTATAACAGTGTAAATCAATACAGCTACAGTGAAAACTGATACCTGCTAGCTTAAAAAATGTTTAGTCTATTCAGGATTTCTGTTTCTGAGCTGAAATACTTGGGAGCAATGTGTGTTATATGAGCTCCAGAAAAATCCATGAAGAGTTTATAGCAAATTGTTAATAGAAAAAAATCAAGACAGCCCAGATCCAGAAGTAGAATGGACGTATTCAGTTCATTCATATAATGAATTACAATAGAGCAATTTAAAGAAAAAGAACTGCTAAGCACAACTGTGTGGATCAATTATAAAGATAAGATGAATAAAAGAAACAAAATATTTTCTTTGTTTTTTTGAGATAGCATCGCACTAAGTCCTTTAGTTGTCCAGGCTGGGCTGGAACTTAACAGTCTTCTAGCCTCAGCCTCCCAGATTCTTTTATATGAAACTTTAGGCTAGGCAAATTTAATGCATGGCAGTAGAAGGACCTCTGGGGAGAGAAAGCAGTAGATGAGGGGCTTTCTAGGGCTGGAAATATTTTGTATTTTAATGTGGACGTTAAGCATTCTATATCTTCATATGGGTGTGTTGTAGCATTATGTATGTATACCTATATGTACAGTGAGTGCATGTGTGTATGTATATTCATTTTATTAATAAAATTGACTTCATACAGTGGAATAGTACGTCACAGTAAAGAACTGTTTAAGACTGTAGGCAAATTGTGGAAATATAAATAAAAGCAGCATATATTTGTTTCTGTGTGTGTATAACACAAATTTATTGCTATACAGTTAAAATCTGTACTTGATTTCAAGGAACCATCCTCAGAGAATCTAATAAGAGAAAATATATACAATAAAAACATATTTGGAAAATTATATGTATATACTTTTTTTGAGACAGGCTCTTGCTTTGTAGTTCAGACTGGCCCTGAACTTATTATGTAGCCCAGGCCAGTCTCGAACTCACAGCAGTCCTCCTGCCTCTGGCTCCCGAGTGTTGGGATTACAGGTGTGAGTCACTTCGCCCAGCTGGAAAATAAATTCTTGACTGTAATCTCTATGAGAAATGATGAGGTGGGGTGCTAGGGTTGGAAATTCCATTTCTGAAAAATATCTTTATAGACTAGGCAATAATTGTTTTCAGTGGGTTAGTGGCACAGGGATAAAGAGCTGATCAAAAGCCTCTTGAGGGCCGGGGAGTTAGCTCAGTGGTTCCGGTGCCTGTATTGCAAGTGCAAGGTCCCGGGTTCGATTCCCCGGTAACCACATACCATACTGGGCATGGAGACTCACGCCCAGCAGCAACCAGTACCACGTACCACAGTGCCGGGCATGGTGGCTCACGCCTGTAATCCCAGCACTCGGGAGGCAGAGGCAGGAGGATTGCTGTGATGTGAGTTTGAGGCTGAGCTCAGGGCCAGCCTGAACCACAAAGCGAAACCCTGTCTCAAAAAACCTAAAAAAAAAAAAAAAAAGCCTCTTGAATCTGCCTTCCTCTCTACCTGTTCCTTTCTTCCTGTGGTGCATTTACTGCAGGCAGTGTATGACATGGGAATTTTTTTAGGGGAAAGGAATGTTTAGGTCAAACCCAAAATATTGCTTTTATAAAAGGAAGCAGGCTTAATTTAGCACATTTGGAAGAGCAATATCCAGGTCACCAAGATTAAGGACTTCCTTACCAAACTCAGCTGCTTTCTAAATTAGTTGTGAAAATTAATTACAGAATGTAATGTGGTTAGTAACTCATTTCTTGACTATCAACTTCTTTTAACTTTTTTTTTTTCAAGATAGGGTTGGTCATATGGTATGGGACCTTTAAATAATCCAAATAATGAAAGGGCAATATTATTCCTCCCATCTGCTAGACACCTGAAACACCAAGCTTGCGTTCTCTAAAATGGTAAAGTGAGTTCTAGGAACAATGGAGACTAAGAGCAGAAAAAGTTTGAGAGAAAGATAGCTTCTAAGGGAAAAGAGGACTGGATTGTTGATAGCCCTTAACTTTTTACTAGTTAAGAAATTATTTTTCAGGCCAATTTATAGTGATAGACTTTTTGGAAATTGATATTCCTCCGTTTAGCATTAAAATAAACTATAAGATAACCCTAACTTTTGAAAGAGATCTATCTCATTCTGCACCTTAATGGTGAGCTATTTCTGTTGGGTAGTTTGTAGAAAAGTCATTTATAATTGTGTACAATTAAAAAAGGAGAAATAGTGAATTTTATAACTATTTATATTCTTACTCTACAAACAAACAAAACTTGCAGAGTTGCTGGGCTGGTAACACACTGCCTGGTTCATGTGGAAAGATTTTCTTACCGCTGGGTTTACCTTCATTTCTTTCCTTGTATATTTACTCTACATTGATGCCTTTCCCCTCATTTTTCCATTCGCAGAATTCTTATCCAAGCCTCCAGACTACAGCATTGAGTTTTCCTTTCCCAGAATTTATCTTTTATGTCATCCTTGTCCCCATTAAGTCATTGCGATAACATTTACCACAGTGTATAACAGTTTTCTGTTTGCTTCCTGAATTTGACCTTAAACGAAGCAGTGCTTTGTTTCACACCTCCCTATGTCTGGGGTCCTACATGCTTGTTCTGAGTTGTGGGTATGTTGCATAAGAAGATCTTGTTAAATTTTTATAGTTTTATTGATTGGTAGCTGGCATAGTTACTTCTACTAGATTATCACAGGAAGCTGGTTAAAACTCACAGTGATATCTGAATAGTAAGATTTATTTAATATTCTCTGTTGCAAGACTGGGCCCTGCAGAGATAAGGGAGGACCTGTAATCACACCACTGGGAGTGTGCCAAGCTTTAGGCAAACTCATGCCTGACTTCAGCTGTAAGTATGACTTAGCAAAAAAAAATACCAAAAATTTACCCAAAAGGTATACTGACCAAATGGCTTAAGCAGTATTTTTTCCGAGTGCATTTAAAGTTGGTAAATAAATGTAGGAGGAAGGAGATATAATAGAGCACTGTTATGAAAAGTGGACATTTTGAAGGCCAATTCCAACTTTCTTGATTTGGGACAAGTTTGAAAATCTATTTGGACTTTTAAGTTATTTTTTTCTATAAGAATAGTTTGTAGTGTATTTAACTAATTTTTTTTTTTTGAGACAGGGTCTCGCCTTGTGGTTCAGGCTGGCCCTGAGCTCAGCCTCCAGCTCACATCACAGCAATCCTCCTGCCTCTGCCTCCCGAGTGCTGGGATTACAGGCGTGAGCCACCTATGCCCGGCTCAACTAATATTTTTAAAAATAGTTTTTATATAAGATTTTAAGAATAGCACTATCATGAAGAGTGGGACAAGTGTTCTAAATATAAAAACAGCTAAATTGGGATGAACATTTGAATTTCATGAGTACTCATTCAAGGTATTCATGATACATATATGTGTGCTTTGGTGAGAAAGAAAATCAAAATAGAATAGTCCATTTTTATGTACATATTTATTCATGTGTAGAAAATATCTAGACAGTTAAGTGTTGATGTGCTATTTTCTTCAAAGAAAACAGATTTTTCAAGCAAGTTCAAAATACACGTAAGGATGGTTTTCCACTTCAGGTAGATTATCTGACAAATAAAGGAAATAGAGAGCTGGGGAAAAGATATTAAAGATAAGCATTTTCCTGTTTGTTTTACTAAAAAGTGTTCCTATGTGAACAGCTGAAGACAAGACTGCTAAGGATCTGACATTCAGTTTTTTAGTCCTGATGGCAGCAAGTTCTTCAGGTGATGTCTGCAGACCCTAGGAATAGTGTCCAAACTATAGGGTCCGTTCTGACATCTCTGGTGTTGTTCTGCACTGAGCGGATGGCTTCTAACTCAACAATGTATTGATGCAGAAAGATTAAGGACCCATTCCTGGCATTTGTCTGCTTCTGCAGAAATCATAAAGTGCTGATGATCTTGGTCCCAGACAAATAAATATGCATGGTTATTTGGGTCCTGAAGTAGTAAAGGAATGGCAGCAAAACTGTTGCAATTCTCTAGATTTTTTGTTTTTTTAAAAAATTATTTTGTAACCTTTATTTTTGGCCTATTATTTTCATACAAAAAACTGTTAGACTCTTCAAAAAAGACCAGGTTTAGGGAATCTTAGTTTTTCCTCACAGTTCAGTTTACCAAGAATCTTCTCTGTTTTCAGTGACTTGATAGTTGTCACCATCTTTAAAAGTATTTGTTACAAGTGGACTTTCATATTTATTTTAATGGGCAGAAAATGAGTTCATTCGCATAGAAAGGAGGCAATGTCTTCTATCCTTACCATCCTTCCCGTGTACCTGGAAGTTTAAGGCTTATAACTCTCAGGTCATTACTTGACATTTGAGTATGCCTGGATGTGCATTCTTTGATGTGTTTCCTCCTTGTCTTTTGAATGCAAAGAATTATACAGCAATAAAAAGTGATTCTAGTCTTACGTCACAGATACCTCATGTTTAAGATAGTGTATTTTTCTGTAAGGAACTTCATTATTTCCCTACCAGTTCCTCATTCTTACTGCACTCACAGGAAATTTTCAGAGCACCCTGTTTGATTTTTTCTATAAGGAAAAAAATGGTAGTGCTAAAACAAACAAAAACCAATTCAGATTCTCCACTTACTTTCCACATTGAACTAAATGTTTAAGGTAGGCATGGTGGTGCACACTTCTAACCCCACAGTTGGGAAGCTGAGGCAGGAAGGTTTCCATGTTTCTGAGGCCAGCCTGGATTACACAGCAAAACCCAGTTTCAAAAACTTCAAAAAAAAAAAAAAAAAGTTAGTTTAAAAACTAGGTTATTTAGGTCAGTAGAGGAATTTTGAGAGCCCTGCCATCTGATTATTTGAATTTGCTGCATCTTCTCTGTATGAGGTGTATGTGTCATTTTCTAGTGAATTTAGAAACGTTTTATCGATAGCTGGAAACTAGTAGCATATGATAGGGGACTAATTGAAAATAACCATTTTGCAGAGAACTATCCTTTGTTAAATCACTCTTTGCTTTTTTCTTGCCCAAAGAAAAAGATTAGTGGCACTATATGGTTTCTTAATATATTGGGGTTTTAGAGAAAGGATTCCTGAAGTGTCTGGATAGTAATAAAACTTGTTGTTTCTGAGAAGTCAGTGGAGGAGTAGAGAGAAATTCTTCACCACCGTGGCACACAGTAGGCCCTTCGAGAGAGGCTGTGCGATGGTGCCAGTGCCAAGTTCTCAGGCGGGTAACAGGCAGCGGCTAGAGAAACCCTGCGGTTCCAGCAGGTGCGGCCTGCTCTGCCGGAACGCTCCAGCTGAGGAGCACGGGTGGGACGTTTCAGTGGAGCGTTTTTTTTGTTTGTTTGTTTGTTTTCTTAGTAGTATGTGTTTGCACCATGTAATGATCGCACTCCCCTTGGGGAGGAGCACAACTCCAGCCGCAAAGGGGTCGCTTACCTCCCACATCCTTGGACTGTCTGTCATCTTTATACCTCTGCGCCAGCGTGCCTCTCAACTAGCTGTTCCTCCTGTTCCACGACTAAACGCCGAAGTTACTTTGTCCCGACAGGAGAGGATGGTTGCCCTGGAGCCTTCCAGAGTGCGGTTCAGGAGTTCCAGGGCCTGGCCCCTGTGGATGCACCTGCCAGGCCCACCTGGTCTCCGATCTCCAGGTCCCCAGGTCCCCAGGTCCGGGGGCGGGAGACAGATACAGGACAGGCTCGGCCGAGGCAGCCCACGCACGGGCGGCCTCTGGAGCTCAGACTTGACCGGCAGGTCCGCCCGCCTGGGCTCAGGTGGCACCCTGCGCCCTGGCACCCAGCGGCGGCGGAGGCGGAGCGCAGAGAAGGGGTGGTCCTAGCCGGACCCTCGCTGACTCACAGGAAGTGCAGCCGGCTCTGCTCCGCCTGGGTCCCCGCCCGCGCCCCGCCCGCCCCTTGCGCCTAAGTCGCGTCGCCCCAGTCTCCAACCTCGGGGACCTGGGCCGGCGTGATGTCCCGCCGGATGTCCCGCGGGTGGCTCTCCCGGGACAGAGGCGCAGCGGGCTAGGAGCCGCCGTAGTACGCGCCTGCGACCATGGTGCAGCGCTTCAGCCTGCGCCGGCAGCTCTCCAAGGTGGGTCTGCGCTCTGTCAGCCGGGAGGGAGGAGGGGGAGGGGGGACGCGCTGCCTTTTGTTCTCCGCCGCCTGTTGTGGCTGGACGGAATGCCGTTGTCACTGTGGATCGCAGTGGAAAGGTCTGGAAGACAGCGGGTGATGGAGATCGCGTCCGGTCACACGTGTAGTCATTGTTGAGCGGTTCATGGAGGGAGGAGAAAGCCTCGGTGGTGTGTGGTAGCCGTGTCGGCTTGTGTAGGGTCGCCCAGCATGCTGGAGACCCCAGTGCACAATGAGCCCCAGCTTGGCCTGTGCCAAGGGTGTAGAGTCCGTCGCGTGGCTGTCCTGTGCCAGTGAAGAAGTGTGTGAACAGCATTTCTTACCAAGACGCATATGAAGCGTGTTACAGAGTTCTGATAAAAAAAGCAGGATTCATGTGTGCAGCATTTGAGAAAAAGTTCTTTAAATTGGAGGAAAAAATCTGACTTCACATAAAAAAACAAGGCCAAGCGTCCGTGGAAGAGGGATTGGTGACTTTGTGCATGCTTTGGTTATCAGCTCGCCTGATCCACTACTGAACATCCTTAGCTGGAGCAGAGGGAAGGGTGGAAAGGAATCTTGAGAGTTGAGCTGTCTGTAACCATTGTGTTCTTGTGGCTAAATTGTGTCACAGTTCATGGCCTCCAAGCAGAGGCATAACACATAGTAAATCTGCAGGCGTACTTCACATCCTTGGCTCTGAGCCAGATGTGTTAGTCCTTAGATGTGTCCGGTCTTAAGGGGAAGATGTTTGCCTTGGCCTAGTTTAGACTGCACTCACAGGAAGACTGCACATCCAGTGGCCTGTCTTCAGGGGACCCCACTCCTAACAGCGACTCAGAAGAGTATCACGCCCTTTCCCTTACATTCTTGTCAGATGTCAGAAGCCTCCAGATTCCTCCTTGTGACACAGATGGCCATGGTGCCAGCAGCCTTGCATCAGAATAGCAGGAGCTGCAAGAGGTTTTCAGGGCAGGGACATTCTTGCACGGGATGTCTGGAAGTTAGTAATGGGAGGACAATTTTTAAATTAGGAAGTGACTGCATTCCAGGCATTTTGCTACCACTCCTCCTTTCCCAGCTCTGGTACTATATGTTTTGAATGTCACTCTTTTCACTCATTACTCTGTGTATGACTGTGATTTACAAAAAAGACACAGTTCTAATGAAACAAGCCCACATCCTCTCTAGAATATGAAAGAATAAAAGATGCATCATATAAAAACATTAAGAAAACAACTCTCTTAATTTTTTTCTAACACCTCCCCCATTTTAGTGTGATTTGTAGGTTCCATAATAGATGCTTGATGTTGAATCAAAGGAAATGTGTTTTGAAGCAAGTACCCTTGATGTAGTTTATGTTCCACTAGTGAACTGAAGAAGCACTTTGAGTTATTTCATCCTGTAACTCAGTTAAATATGAAGGAGAAACTCAGTAGTTATGTTAGTAGTGCATTTGCTGAAATTTTTTAAATAAGTGCTGTATTCTGTCCATTTTAGCTAACTCCTCAGTTGACCCATGAGCAGAGGCCACTCAGTCCGCCCAGGTGTGTTATTTCTGACACACCTGGCTTTTCATGAATAGCACAGTGGAAGTTTAATAGTAAGTACTTCTACTGATAAAAGTAATCTTCCACAAGAATAGGATTTTGTAAAGATGGAGTTTGTTTGGTATGTGCTTTGCCACTGAGCTGTATTTCCAGCTGGGTCTCAGTTTTAATAGTAATTGCCTGCTAGAATAAAAAATGTATTGATGTGATCACCTTCAAATTCTATGGAAAATTTTCTGAAGGAAAATACTTGTAAATACAAACAAATACTTGCTTGCAGTGATTTTAAATCCAGTGTTTAGATACTTTTTATCTTAAGTTTGGTAGTCATGTTTACTTATACTTAGATATTTTCCTAGAATAACCCAATGCCTCCACTGGGTTGATAATTCACATTTGAATAAAGGAGGGAATAAGTGAAGACACACGTGAAGTAAAACCCTCGAGTGATTAAGAAAGATGTCATGTTTAGGTTAACTAGACACTAGCTACCTGCTCAGAAAGAGTCTCAGCTTACCTTGTTTTAGGTTGTTTTCTTCATTGCTAGTTTTCTTATATTACCTCAAATTTTTTTTTTAAATTTTCTGGCTTTATAAAGCAGAGTCTCGTGTAGTTCAGGCTATCCTTAAACTTGATATGTAGCCCACGCTGGCCTCCAACTCCCAGCAGTCCTCCTGCCTCAGCTTCCTGAGTGCTGGGATTATAGATGTGTGTCACCATACCTAGCAACCTCAAAAATATTCTGTAGAGAAATACTGTCCGCTGTGGGAGTGACCAGCCTCTGTTCTTGGGTCAGTTATGGAGTTAAGTGGACAGAATAGAGCACTGTTTTAAAAATTTCGGCAAATAAATGCTCTAATAACTCTATATAAATGTTTGGAATATTTCTTTCCACTGTACATCTCCTGCTTGAGACAGCTGCAAGTCTGGAATGTGCGTTTATAGACATTTAATTCTTCTAATGGTCTCCACATAGTATAAGCTTTGTTTTATTATCACAGAAACAGTTTCAGAGAAGTTCGATCATTTGCCAAGATTGTTGGTAGTGGTAGTGGTAGTAGTACAATTAGATTCAGAAAAAACTCAGAACTCTAAGAGAGGAGACTGAAGCAGGAGGATCACAAGTTTGAAGATAGTCGGGGCAGTTTAGACTGTCTCACAAGGACAGGGGTGCTGGAGTCGGGGGTGGTAGCTTAATCCCCAGTACTTCAAAAAAAGATCTGACTCTTAAATCATCAGTTTCCACCTGTACCTGGTCCCTGATGTTTCTCCATAGCTTTCTCCACACTTATGGAGAACCATACAGTAATAACTTGAGTAGCACCTTGGAGCAGGCCTTTCTCACAGGACTAGACTAAGTAGAGAGTGGGCTGGAACTCACCCAGCAGACCTGATGAAGTGCTTCCCATAATTAAGGTTGTTTTCTTTGGCCAGCGATGTATTAATTTGAATAACATAGCTAATTTAATAAGCCATACTAAACATGAAGTGGTTAAACATCAGTTTTCCCCTGCTTTCCTTAGAAGTTTATTTTTGAAAGACATGATAAAATTAGAGGAGAGTGCAAAAAAGATTTTAAGATTAATAATTTTGGTAGTATGTCTTTTATTTTTGAATAGTAATTATTTCCATAGTTTAAAAATTAAAAATTAAATAACAAAATCTTGCTTCTGACAATGTCTTTTTTTTTTTTTTTTTTTTTTTTTTTGAGACAGTTTCACTTTTGTAGTTCAGGCTGGCCCTGAGTTCAGCCTTGAACTCACAGCAATCCTCCTGCCTCTGCCTCCCAAGTGCAGGGATTACAGGCATGAGCCACGATACTTGGTAGTGTGGTATGTGGTTCTGATTGCTGGTGGGTGTGAGTCTCCATGTCCAGCATTGTTGTATGTGGTTACCGGTATCGAACCAGGCCCCTTACACTTTCAAGGCAGGCACCAAAACTACTGAGCTAAATCCCTGGCCCTAACAATGTCTTTTTCATAGCAGTTCATACCTCTGCTCAACAGGTAAATGGTTTTTTGTTTATTTTCCAGTGTTTGTTTATGCAAATTAGGTAAATGTGAACATGTACTTTCTGGGGTTGCTAACATGAAAGACAAATACTACACAGTTTGTTGTAGAATAAGTAATATCGTGAAGCAAGCATGGCGGTACTCCTGTAATCCCAATACCCTAGGGGGCTGAGGTAGGAGAATCACAAGTCCCAGCCCAGCCTGGCAACTTAGTGACTGTGACCCTCTGTCAAAATTAAAAATAATAAGGGCTGAGATTGTGGCTCAGTGCAAAAGCCCTGGATCCATCCACCCCACCTCCCCCAAGCTTGAACTTTATTTTTCCAGATGAGAATCTGAGGAGTTAGCTCAGTGAGTTTCATGCTTATTTTCACATTTTCCTGTCTTACTTTCTTTAGGGTCTATGTAACCTCACAGACCCCACTGTCTTTAGCAGTGATCACTGAAATACTAACTGTAAGCCAGTGATGACTTGATTCTGTTTCAAGTATACCACATTTCTTTTCCCTTTAATTGAGAGCTTTCTTTTGCTATGTTTAAATTTTAATAAGGTTGATAAACCATAGAAAATAAAGATCATACTAGTGTGTCCTAAAACCCGGGAGTCATGGGATCTTTTCTCAGTTCTGCTATTGATTTTTTGAAATTATTTAATCCAGACTTGTAAAGTAGTTGAAAATATTTTAGTTTAAAAATACTGTCTTTACCCTTTCCACATTTCATGATGTCCTGTTATTTGCTACAATTTTAATATCAGCAAAAAAATTTAATAATTAGAGAATAGAGAAATATTGAATTTTCAGTAAAACTATCACTTTTCAGAAAGTAGTCTCTTCTGAGTTTCTATCTGATTTCTTTTGGATTTATGATCCATAGTGATATATGAATGACTTAATATCTGTGAATATATTTTCATCAGTAGAAAGGAAATAGAGAATTTCTTACATCTGTCTTTGTTTTGTTTTACTTTTGTGTGAGACACGATCTGACTATATAGTTCAGGCTGGCCTCATATTTGTGATCCTCCTGCCTCAGCCTTTCAGGGTGCTGGGATTAGAGCCACACGCCAGCACATTTTTCTCTTCTGTTGCTGGTTGATTGATTAGGATCATCTAAAAATATTTTGATGACTAAATTGTATGTTGTTTATATTTTACTGTACTTTTTAAAAGTATGTTTAGCCTCCTCAGTGATAAACACTATGCATAGTATTATATGTAATATAATAATATGTAATATTTTACATAATGCAAGCCCAAATACAGAGGGAGTCAGTATTGCATGGATGCATTTAAATGATGGAAGACATATATCACTTTGAGTTCTATTTAATTCTCTCCTAAGTAACCCAATTCATTCACTACCTTCCTACTTGGAATGTAATGTTTTATGTTTGTATTTTCCTGTGGCAGTTAATAATTACATCTCCTTGTCAGCCATCCACCAGCTTTTAGGAGGCTTCATGTAGTACTCTCATTCACTGCTGTGTACCTTTTGTTCTGTCTTCTACTGTCAGGTTAGGGTCATTTCTGTTGTATGACAGAAGTAAAGCAGGAAAATGAAAGGAAAGCCTCCCAAGGTCAGTCCTGAGTGTTCTGCCTCTGGTGGGAATAGCAACATGAATGTGGTGGAGAGTAACAGGCTGTGTGGAGAGACCGACTTAAAAATACTTACTTTACTGGGCTGGACATTTAGCTCAGAGGTTCTGGTGCCTGTCCTACAAGCACAAGGTTCTGGGTTCAATCCTTGCTAACTACATACAACAATGGTGGGCATAGTGACTCATTTCCACCAGCAGTCAGTACCACATACCACAGTGCTGGGTGTGGTGGCTCACGCCTGTAATCCCAGCACTCCGGTGGCAGAGGCAGGAGGATTGCTGAGTTCCAGGCTGAGTTCAGGATGAGCCTGAACTACAAACCAAGACCCTGTCTCAAAAAAACTTAAAAAAAAGAAAAAAAGTTAGTGTTACTACTCGGAAGTGCGTTTGCCATAGCAATACCAGTTTAAGTTTTTTAAAATAATAAATTATTGACCACTTAGAAGAATATAGTCCCCTGAGAAGACTGTGGTAGTTAAATCTCCTTGGAAATGTGCATAGTTTTTTTTGGTTTTTTTTTAAGTCCAGAATCATCAGTTGTGTTGATTTGAATATTTCCTACAAGAATGGATGCATATTAAATGACTCTATGAAGTGATTCTTTGAAGTTGAACTTTGTTTATAAAAGGTGGTTAGTTGTGAAGATGTGTGAGCTGATAAAACTTGATGGTGGTTTGAAAACTATTGAAGACCATATTAATTGACAGATGTAAGCTGATGATACTTTCATTATTCTGTCGTTCTTTTGTGAGAAGATGTGACTGGGGAAGCAGTGCTGGGCCCTTCATTCGTCTCTTCTCCTTTGTGGGCAGGTAGGCTCTTCGGACAGTGCACACGGATGGCCTCTGACAAGAGAGGGCCTTCGTCTCACAGGTGGAGAAGTAAATCTGACTCACTGCTTTTCAGGGAAAAGCATTACTTTGACGAACATTACTTACACTAGTAGTTTACTTACAGGTTAATGGCTGAGAGAGGAAAATTTCCCCCAACCATCCATGTTAGTCACAGGTTGAAGGTAACCTCTGTGTGTGGCACCTAAGTTTGTGAAATAGACTTACTAATGCTTTAAAAGTTGTTTAAATGAATCTCTTTTGGGTAAATTAACTGTACTAATCTGTGAGTTGTAAATAAAAACAGGAACATAATTTTTAAATTATACAGAAGCTGCATGTAATTCTTAACAGTATAAGATATTCTGACTTTTTAAAGTCATTTTTAATCATCTAGTAAAAAGAAAAATGTACTGTTTTGTATACCCTAAAGTTAGGACTGAATCAAACGAGAAGAAAACCATCTGGGCATGGTGGTACACACCTGTAACGCCAGTGCTCTGGAAGGCTGAGGCAGAAAGATGACAAATTTGAGCCATTTAATGGGATACTTAGCCATTTAATAAGACCCTATCTCAAAATAAAAAAGAGCTTGGGTAGGGCCAGGGATGTAGCTCAGTAGCACCATGCCTGTCAAACAAGGTTCTGAGTTTGATACTTGGGGGAGGGGAGATATGGGCCAGTGTGAAGACAGGTTCAGTCTCCTCGATGGGATTAAGATGAGGGGCCTGGTGGGAATATGACTTGCCTTGGGGTAACACAGGAAATTCTGTTACATTTTAGTCTGTTCCATGTTGTAAGAAGCAGATTAGGGAATTTAGGAATTGAGAAGACTCCACCTTAAAACCAGTAGTGTGTGAAATACAGACATACATGTGCCGTAAAAGAGCACACCACAGCTTCCTTTTTCAATTAATATTTTTCCTGAGATTTTGTTGCTGAAATTACATCAGTCATGGGTGGCTATGTGACTTTGGGCAGGTTGTTTGATCTCTCTAAAGGTCCCTTGTGTGAAGAGCATCATCTCAGCTCTCAGAGCAGTGTATGCAATTCGACATTCCTTTCTGTGGTTTGCTGGTCATACTATACACTCAAAAAGAATGACTTTCAACAACAACATCCAGGAAGACACTCAGCCTTCTGCCAGAAGGAATCAATATTGTGAAAGCAAAGGAATGGATTCAGGACTTCAGGGAGCTCTAGTGTATGATGCAGTTGTTAGCCAGCTCTGGGTAATTCACAATTTTTTTTTTTTCTAGTAGGATTTCTGGAGTTGGCTTCAAGAAGGTGCATATTTCTTCTGTCTCACCTTTTATGGAGAAAATTTGAAATTTCTTTA
This sequence comes from Petromus typicus, assembly GCA_004026965.1. Taxonomy (NCBI): domain Eukaryota; kingdom Metazoa; phylum Chordata; class Mammalia; order Rodentia; family Petromuridae; genus Petromus; species Petromus typicus. The sequence goes on from PVIR01004070.1 coordinate 43,134, forward strand.
TGAAAACAATTGTTCTTTGCAATGTAAATCTTTTTTTACCTCACGTAAAATAATTTTTCTTCATATGATGGTATATTTAGACACAAATACCTTTTCTTGGAGCAGGTACTCTGAATTTTAAGTAAATTTTTGTCATAATTGAGAGTATAAAACAGGTAGAAAGCTAAAATAAGCTTTTTATTTGTTGTGAAATTAGTAGTAAATAATATGCATATGAAGGAGGGACGGAGCTCTTCCTTTGAACCAAGGTGAGCTTAAATGGTGCTCCAGAAGGATTTAGGTCAGTGGCGCTCAGTTTCCTTTTGCCTGTCACCCCAGCATGCTTCAAGAATGTGACCTAGATGCAGAAGGATGGTCACTTGAGAGAGCTTGAAAAAGCCTCTCCCAGATGGATGTACAGCCCTGGGATGTACAGTTGGATGGACCCTTGCTCTGTAAATGACTAAAGGACAAGAGGAAGTGTTCCATGAGGGGCTAGGATTGCCAGGCATGTTGTTGTTGAGAGGGAGAGACAGGTCATACTTAGTATCTGTTCTTTTGAAGGCATTTAAAAATCCAGTCTTCTAAGAATAAACTTCTGTTATTAAAGGATGTTGAAGGTAGTAGAGTTGCCAACCTAAATATCTTTGTGAGACAGTGGGGATGGAGTTTGTAATGGATATAGATATAACTTCATTTTGCTCTTTAAGATGTGAAACTTGAGCTGGAAAGCCTTAACATAACTTCTCTAATATTCTTTGCTATCTTCAAATCATTTGAACCTCATACATTGAAAAGGTCTGATCCCTGGGTGTAATAACTACTCGTTCTTAATCTGGCACATTGTATATGGCGCATTGGAGCTGAGGAAACCAGGTACAAAGGTTGGTCTCAGTTTCTAAGTCTCTTTGGACGCAGCTGGAAATCTGATCCAAGTGTAGTCATTAACTGGTGGTGAGTGGTTATTTGAACTGGACTCTGAAGAAATAATGCAATTGGTCACTGTAAGCTCTTAAGAAATTTTGCAGCTTCTGATGTTAATTCACATGTACTGTTGGAGAGCATGTGCAGCATCTCAGTGGGGTGGTGAGTGGCCTAAGGTACTCGTGTACTTTGTCTCTGTTCTCCACTTGACCCCTGTTAGCTCCATCTGCATTCCTGTTGCTTTCACCATGCTGAGGCACCCACCATGTTTGCCTCAGGTCTTTTGTGGCCTCTGTCCCTAGCCTAGAGATCTCTCCCTCCAGACACCTTCCTGCGTTTCTCTCCACTTGCTCCAGATGCCTCTTCTCAGGAGGTTTTGTCTGGCTGTTCTCCAAGAGAGCAAAGCCACAATTTCCACACACACTATCCACAACACTGCTTATCTTCCCTCATGGTTTCCGTTCTCCTCTCCACAGCATTTGTCACTACCTGCCATACCTCATTTTTCTTCTGTTTCTGTCTGCACTCCCCACCACCCCACGTGTAAATTTTTTTTTTTTTTTTTAGACAGGGTCTTGCTTTGTAGTTCAGGCTGGCCCTGAGCTCAACCTCAAACTCACGTCACAGCAATCCTCCTGCCTCTGCCTCCCGAGTGCTGGGATTACAGGTGTGAGCCACCACGCCCAGCACTGTGGTATGTAGTACTGATTGCTGCTGGGCGTGAGTCTCCACACCCAGTATGGTATATGGTCACCGGGGATTGAACCCAGGCCCTTGCTCTTGCAAGACAGGCACCAGAACCACTGAGCTACATCCCCAGCCCCCCACATGTAAATTTTATGATAAAGATTTTTGTCTATTTTCTTCACTTCTATATTTAGGAACATAGAGTCGTGTCTGGTGCTAAAAATTAGTTCTTAAATGAATCTGAGTGTAAAGAATAATCACATCCAGGGGCCGGGGATTTGGCTCAGTGGTTTCGGCGCCTGTCTTGCAAGCGCAGTGACCCAGGTTTGATCTCCGTTTAACCATATACAATACTGGGTGTGGAGACTCATGCCTAGCAGCAATCAGTACCACATATCACAGTGCCAGGTGTGGTGGCTCATGCCTGTAATCCCAGCACTCGGGAGGCAGAGGCAGGAGGATTGCTATGATGTGAGTTGGAGGCTGAGCTCAGGGCCAGCCTGAACCACAAAGCGAGACCCTGTCTCAAAAAAAAAAAAGAATAATCACATCCAGGTGTGGTAGTGCATGTCTGTAATCCCCACACTTGGAAGAGACTGAGGCAGGAGGATTAACCTGCATGGGGTACATAGTGAGTTCAAGACCAGCCTGAATTTTACACAGTGAGACCCTGTCTCCAAAAAAAAAAAAGGAAGAGTGTGTAGGGGTAAATAACGAAGAGAAAATGAATGTGATAATAATAAAGAAAAAAGGAAACAAAGATTATATATGTGGGGTTAAGGGGTTTGCAGGGTGGGGGGAGGGAAAAATGAGAATCAGAGTCATGTCATACTCTGGTACAAACTCTCAATGTTGAATGCAATGATGTGTATTCATAATGTACCAATAAAGATTTTTAAATTTTTTAAAAATCACATAGTTGGCTCATCATCTTTATCTCTTCTCTTGCCATATAGCTACTACTATCCCCATTCCAAGCTACTGCTAATCCAGCTTTTAGTCTTCTAAAGAAGAATATCTGATAAACCTTGTCCCATTGTAGGCACCAAATAAGTATCTGCATATAATATGTTCTTTCTTGCGTATCACACAAGTCTGAATAACAGAAATGGCAGTACATTAGTAATACATAACCTATCTGGTTCCTGAATAACAGTTTATTGCATGCATACACACACACATACACACACACACACACACACACACACACACACACACAGAGTTTTGTTTTGTTTTTAAGACAGGGTCTTGCTTTCATCATTCAGGCTGGTCTTGAGGTCAGCCTCAAACTCACAGCAACCCTCCTACCTCTGCCTCCTGAGTGCTGGGATTACAGGCTTGAGCCACCATACCCGGCACTATGGTAGATGGTTCTGATTGCTGGTGGATGTGAGTCTCCACATCTGGCAATGCTGTATGTGGTTACCAGGGATCGAACCCCAGCCCTTGCACTTGCAGGGCGGGCATCAGAACCACTGAACTAAATCTCTGGCCCACTGTCACATATTTATATTCATTTTTTTGGTGGTGATGAAAAGGCCCCAAAGTAGATGCCCAGAGTTCTGTTCTGTCTAATTTTAGACCATTACTTAATTTCTTCATGCTTTTGATCCTTAATCTTAAAATGGCATGATGATATTCCTCCCCCTTACTATCCCACAGAAGTAAATAAAACAGTGAATATGAATATTCATGGGATAATATTTTGAACTCAATTATGAGGTAGTGTTTTCATTGTGTATTACGATTAAACAGTCAGGTCCCAAAGCAAACTTTCATTTGTTCCTGTTTTAGTCCTGTTTGGAAATGAAACTCCTCTCTCTATGAGTAGTGCCCTGTGTCATGGGTGAGAGTACTGCCTTTAATGAGGGCCTCTCGTGAAAAAGTGATGCTGAAGTAAGTGCTGGAGTTGTGCTGACCTTTGGAAAGTCCCTTCATGTTTAACTGCACTTTTCCTAGACCTTGAGACTTAGAAAATCTTATCTCTGTGGATTTTTGTCATGTAGACACCCACGTAAACATCACTACTTAGAAACATCTTAATGGAATTTTTTTTCTCTGCTCCTTCATTAAGAAAATAAATATTTAGGGTAGTATCTAAATTTCCTATGTCCTTTGTAGCCTGACTAAGCCAGGAAAAAGGAATCTACTTCATTCCTCTAAAGACATTAGTGACACAATATCTGCACTGCACAGAGTTTGAGTCTAAACGCAGCTCTTATTTGTAAAGTTTTGAATTTGTACCTAGCAACTTCAAGAGCCACCTTGCCTGTTTTTCAAGTTAATGAAAAAAGGTACTGTAAGGTAACTCAAGGGGTGCAGTTTATATGGAAAGCCCTCGTGGTTTCTAAGCTGATAATTTAAATAGCATTTCATTCTCTAACATTAAAGTTGAGGGGAATAGTACTTCCGCTGCTAAATTAAAGATTTTACCATTAGCCTCTAGATATTTTCCTTCATAGAATAAAGGAAATTGCACACAACATTTTGTAGGTCATCAGATGGAACTGAGCAGCCACCAGGAGCATCGTGGAGAGCGTGCTGGTACCTTCTGGTGGGCTTCCCCTCACCACCGTCTTCTCCAGCACAGACATTACTGTCTGCTTTATTCTCTTCAGTAGTCCTTGAACCTACAGGTGTGTTATAGGTTAGTTTGTTTATGGAATGAAATAATGAAGGTGACATTGAAAGCATACTGGCTTACAAGGTCAGTGAAAACAGTTTGGCCAACAGAGTATATGTTAACAGACCATGTGTAAAGATATTTGGTTAGTACAGGCTGGGACGGTTTTGAATATTAGGGTTTTGATCAGCTTGTGTTAGTTTTAGAAAACCAGTCCACATCCTTGAGTAGAAGAAAACCTGTGTTGCAGATCATGTACTGAGAGGTTTTGTCTGCAACACAAAATAGAGCCTTTCTTGCCAGAACTTTGTGTCTGTGTGTGCAGGCCAGTGCAGCAGCCGTCCACCATGTTGGACTGGTGAGCACGTGACATGTCACTTGTGTGACTGAGGAGTTGAGTGTTCACATTTACTTAATGTAAGTAGCCAGCTGCAATCATTGGCTACCATAATGAACAGCACAAGAGAATTCTGCTTGTTCTGGAGTGCAAACACACTAGGGTTGAAAGGATAGGTAGTAAACTTTTATAATAATCTGTCCGTGAAAAATTATATTTACAAATGAAAGTTTCCATTATTTAGAAGGAAGGATCAACAGAAGTCAAAGAAATGAGTTACGGGAAGGAAAGAAGGAAAAATAGAAATGTTTCCATTTCCAGTTCAGAACCCGACTAATGAGGAATCTCATTGTGAAAGACATACATAGATGTAGGGCAAGCTGAGGGAGGACCTGTTGGATCTGAATGTAAGTTCAAGTTCAGGTATACGTGTCTTTATTTAAGGTGGAATTGCTAAGTGAGGAGTTTTGCAAGTGGAAATAGAGACTTTGGGGTTAAGCAGTGGTGATGCTATCCTAACAAACTGAAATTGTGATGGGTGGTTGTTAAGCATATTACAGAGGAACAAAGGTCATGATTAATGTCAGGTGCCAAAGTAGTGAAGCCAGAAATAGTCTGTAGGACTTCTCTTCCCTGATGAGACTTCTGAGTGCGTGTACATAGAAAAAGAGCAGTACCTGAGTGTGCATTGTTGTTTCTGTTGAAGGTACAGATTTTTTGTGTGTTTAGCAACTTACTTGGAAAAATACAACTTCTTAGTGTTCCCACTAAGGTCTAAGAAGAATTGAAGAGGCACATCTTTTATATGAAAATTTGATGTGGTTTCAGTAACTTTTATTTCCATAATTACCACATCAAGAATATTTACCATGATATTGAAGTACTAGGGGCCGTGTGAGTTAAATATTGCACTAATTAAACTTGTTTACCTCTTTAAAGGAGATGCTGTACTGGACAGAGTACTTCAGTGAAATAGTGATTGCAGATGGCGAGCATGCCTCCTGGTCAGAGAGAGTTAAAGTTGTTGAAAAACCAGAAGATTGTTTTATGTTATAGTTGTTTTGAGATAAATGATCTTAAGAGCGTTCCTTGGCTTAAACCCTTGTGGAAAATTTAAGTGTTTAAATATGAGATCTTTTAATTTTGCAGTGATGATTAGACATTTTAGGAGTAAAATCTGAAAGGAAATTTAAAGCTGGAAATTACATATTGGCATTTAATTTCAGCAACCATCTCATTTCTGGGAGCACAGGCCCGCTCTTAATTGATGTGCTGCTGGTAGTAAATCTCTGTATATCTTAGGGTGGAGAATATTGTGTATCATAGAACTCTGAATGAATAGTCAAATCAAAGTGCAATTGTTTGATAGCAGATTTTGGAAAAAAGGAACATCCACAAAAAGCAAACTATAAAAACATAAACTATAAAACTATAAAACAAAAACAAGGATGGAGTTAGCCATTTTAGTAATTCCTTGAAAGAAAATGTATTAGCTTGAAAGATAGTGAGAAGACAGGACAGGATCAGTCTGCCTACTGATAAATCATGATTAGGATTCCTATTTCTGCCTTCTGATTTTATGGTTTTTTGGCCTTAATATTGAAGGGAAATTTTGCTTTGGATTTGAATTGATTCATTTTTATTGCAGACTTCAATATGTCAGGATATTTGAGTAAGCAGACTTACCTGTGAATATTCAGAATCCCAAATGCTATAGTTTGCTTTTAGAACATTTCAGCTAGAAGAATGTATTTTGTTTCTTTTTTGCTTGCTAAGCATGTACCACTGGCCTGAGGCCTTTAGCCCTGTTGCCCACATGGTCAGGACAAAAGAACTAGCAGTCTGTTAGAGAAGAACAAAGGAGAAGCAAGGAAAATAATTTTCCTTTGGCCGGAAGATATCACTGGAGCCTTGCGGGCTGGAATGGAGGCAGTAGCTTCAGCAATGAATGGGCAGTAGTGTGTGCTGGTGGGAAGGAGGCATCTTGCTTGGGGGTTGGGTTGTATGGCATGCAGGAGAAGAGCTTCTATTGGTCAGTGCTCTTGCACCCTCATGTTCCCACTTAGAAGTTAAGTGAGAATATTATGGCATTTTTCTCTTGTCTAATATTTCTGAGGACCTTTTTTTTTTCAAGCTTTTTTATGTACTGGAAAACAACTAAGCTTTTGATCCTGAGGGGAATAACTCAAAAATACAATTGTAACAAAGTAAAAGCACCCCAAAATGAGAGCTAGTTGGTCTGTGACATTGTACTTTTCCTAATAATGTGGCTAGTTTTAGAAAAGGCAAGGGGTATTTTTCTAGAATAAAGTAAACCCAAGAATGTTGTGTGTTAAGTCACTTAAATGCTTCTTTGTATCCGCTAAAACCATACTGAAATCGTGGAGGAGACATTTGGATGGTGCCTTTGTCATTTCCCCAAAAGGAATCCCGTCCCTTTGCTTATTTTAGTATTCTCAAAATAGACACAGATTCTCAAATCAGTGTCTGATTTTCAAATTATTCTCTAGGAAGATGATTGTACATTGCTCTAGTGTGCTGTTATCTTCAGGACTATTTTCTTTTTCTTCAGTGGCAAGATGATTGCTCTTACAGTAGTGGCTGTGATGTGCCGGGAGCCTGGTGTACTGCAAATTGTGTACTGTGCACTTTATAAAGGTCGCATTTAATTTTCCCAGCAGTTGTGCATAGAGCTTCAGATGGAGACTTGCTCCTAGTCACACTTAGAAAAGGTTGTACTATTCTTTGGATGTCATGAAATAGTCCTTCACCTTTTTTTCTGGGTTAATTTTTTATCCCTGCTTCTGGCATAATTCTGGCACATGGCAGGTATTTGGTAAGTATATTGATTACATAGTCATGTATATGATTCCGTGACTCCATGCTTTTCCTTAATACCAAGCTACCTTTCTAATAACATTTTTCTGTGGCATCCTCTACTTTGGGATAATTTTCTGGTCTTTCTTTCTTTTTCTAGTCCTTTCATTTTGGGTGTTCCCTTCTGTTCATCCTCTGAACATTCACATTGCTTAAGACTCTCTTTTATTCTCTCTGTGTACTTCCTATACACTAGTCAGCTTGCTTGTCACTGAGACACAATACCCAACACCCACAACTGAAAGGATAAGAGGTCTGAATTGCTCTTAGTTTCAGACGGTGACCAGACCAGCTCCCAAAAGACAGACATGTAGGTGAAGGGTGTGGCCAACTAAAGCTGCTTGCATCCTTGAGCTTGGGATGGTTAATTGTTATCCTTGGCTGTTAGTAAAAGTGTAAAACATACAAGTTTATATCACCTCCAGATGGTATGAGAACATAAGTGGATAAGATCTAACCCAGATTGCTTGGGAGATTAGATTTGATAGATAGACACAAAGGGCTAGAAGCACAGCTTCTAACCTTCCTGCATCTGTGTCACAGCACTCCTCCGTAGCTGAGGCTGCCACAGCTGCACATCCCTAGTGAGAGAGGGGACAAAGCAGGATCGTATAGCCCTTCCGACATGCTCAGGTGGCCTCAGGCTCTTTCTGAGTATCTCAGAAGGGTTAAAAAGAAAGCCATCATGTCTTAGAGATGGGAGAAACCTTAAAGATTGCATAATTCAGCCTTTGATTTTGTTGACTAGACTCTACCTGCATGACATGAGAGAACTTCTTTAAGCTAAATAAACAGCACTGGCATAATCTTCCCTCATTTACCCTCACAGATGATACTAATTTCATTGGGACATTGCTGTAGTCCTCAAACTGTGTTCCATAATGAACAGTTAAAGTTTCTCAAGGAAGAAGACAGTGGGAGTGGGAAGTAGATATAGCCTATAAATGAAAACAAAACACCTAGGTCTAGTTGCTTAAATCATTTTTCACTAGATACTGGACACTAAATTTATTTAATAAAAAATTTGGGGATACATTAAGTCCCTATGTCTGAATATAGGGACACTTAATAATGATTTTCAAAAATTGTTTGGATTGAGGTACTTTTGCATTTTATTTTGTAATAAAACATCTTCATTCTAAATGCTAAGGGAGACCTATGTCCTAGGATCTATTGTAACCATAACATACTTCACCTAAACTGAAATATGTATGTATTCTTTTTAAGACAAAGAGTCAGTTTCTGCTTTGCCAAAGAGTATTTCACTTTAATAAGACGCTGATGGCCATTGTAGCTCAGTGCAAGAGCGTTCATCTAACATGCCTGAGGCTCTGGACTCAATCTCAGCGCTCACTGTGCCAGTCACAGTGCTATACTCATATATGCTACAAGGATGAGTCTTAAAAATACGTGAGACAGGGGCCAGGGATTTAGCTCAGTGGTTCCGGTTCCTGTCTTACAAGCACAAGGTCCTGGTTTGGATACCCAGTAACCACATACAACACTGGGTGTGGAGACTCACGCCCATCAGCAATCAGTACCCCATACCACAGTGCCGGGCTTGGAGGCTCACGCCTGTCATCCCAGCACTTCAATCCCAGCATTTCGGGAGGCAGAGGCAAGAGGATTGCTGTGATGTGAGTTTGAGGCTGAGCTCAGGGCCAGCCTGAACTACAAAGCGAGACCCTGTCTCAAAAAAAAAAAGGTGGGACATTATGTAGTAAGGACTTTAGCTACAAAAAATTCAAGTCCATTTGTATAATCAGTACTTTTTTTTCCTGAGACAGTCTCACTATGCAGTCCGGGCTGACCTTGAAGTAATTGCAGATCCTCCTTCTTTGGCCTCGTGTGTGCTAGTATTACAGGTACTACCACCGTATCTGGTCTTAAAACTGCACATTTTTATGTCATCATTTGACTAAATAGAATGGGACTCTCAGCCTGCCTCTCTTATCTCCCCCACATCTTCTACTTCTCCTTCCCTCCTTTGGCCTTTGCACTGAGGTACATTTCCTATTCGTTTATTTTTTTGAGTTACTATCTTGCTGAATTGCATAGGCTGGACTAGATTTTGTGATTCTTCTGCCTCAGCCTCCCAGAATGCTGGGATTACAAATGTGCTTCCTCATATCTGTTCTTTCTCATCTTTTAAAAGGTTGTACTTAGGGGGGGTGGTAGGGTGGGTAGGGCTATGGGAAAAAATGAGAATTAAGTTGTGTCTTATACTGGTACAAATCCCCATTATGGAGTGCAATCATGATGTGTATATTTAATGTACCAATAAAGATAAAAAAATAATAATAAATAAATAAAAATAAAAGGTTGTACTTGGCAATTATATGTGTTGTAAGGGCCTTATTCTTTAAACTGATTTTTTTTTTCACTTAGATGTATGGGCCTTACTGTTTTAAAGGGTTAAATTTGCTTCTTAACAAACCTTTCACTCACTCACTCACAACCTCCAGGTGGCCATGAGATTGTGATACACGTAAGGAAGCATTAAGGAGTGACTTCCCAAGAAGAACATGGCCCTGCTCTGGGTTCTGGTGGTGAGAGGCTGTGAGATGCTTTGGTTTAAAAACCTCCCCAGCACCCACAGGGCTTAGCACAAATTTTATCATAGAAGTACAGAAATGTGTGTGCATAATGCCCACATTTCTTCTTTAAACTTTTTATTGATGAATTATTAATTTAATTTTATTTTTAATTTTGGTTCTTTTTTGTATTGGAAGTTGGGCTTTTTGGTACATTTTACATTATGTTCACATTCAACATTAAAAATTGCTACTTGTACCTGATATATCTTGATTCTCATTTTTTTCCCTTTCCCCTTCCTACCCTACCACCCTCAGTCCTTTAGATATATAACTTTTGTTTCCATTTTTTTGTTTAGAATATCAAATTTTTTCTTTCCTTTCTTTATTTTCCCCTACCTCCCCTTTCCTTTGAACATTTTTTTTTCCTATTTCACATTCTCTATTATACATTCTGGACCTCATTTAATACCCTTAGTTTCTCATACTAGAGAAATAATACAATAACAATATTTACATATCTCTGTTTTATTTATTTCATTTATGAGTGTGTCCTCAGATATATGACTCAAATGCATCATTCTTTGTGGCCAAGTAATACTGCATTTTAGTTTTTAAAAAAAGCCAGACCACATCTTTATCCATTCTCCCATGGGCGGGCATTTAGGCTGTTTCCAGATTGTAGCTATTATAAACTGAGCTGCTATAAACTTGGCTGCACATATGTGATGTATATATGTAATATGGAAATAACAGGGTCCAATAAGACTTCTAATCATGGCTTTTTGAGGAATCTCCACACTGATCTCCACAGTGGTTGGAGTCTACATTCCCACCAACAGTGGAGAAGGAAGGGTTCCTTTGTCTGTGCAGCCCCACCACCATTTGTTGTTGGTTGATTCTTTCTGGAGTGAGGTGGAATCTCACCATAGTCTTCATCTGCATCTCTTGAATGACCAGTGATGTTGAATATTTTTTCATGTGTTTCTTCGCTGCCTTTACTTCTTCATCTGAAAAACATCTATGCATTTCAGATGCCCATTTTTGGATTGGGTCTTTAAATTTGGAGGGGCTGATTTTTTAAAGTTCCTTATGTATTCTAGATATTAGTCCTTTATCTGAGGAACAGCTGATAAATTTTTTCCCAGTTTGTAGGTTGTCTTTTTTGCTCTGTTGGTGGTTTCTCTTGCTGTGCAGAAGCTTTTTAGTAAGATGAGATCTCAATTGTTGATTCTTTCTGCTAGTTCCTGTGCTGCTGAGATTTGTTTATAAAATCTTTCCCAATGTCAGTGTCCCCAAGAATTCTACCTAACCTATCTTCCAGCAGGTTTAGTGTTTCTGATTTAATATTTAGGTCTCTAATCCATTTTGATTTTAGTTTGTTGCATGGTGAAAGACATGGATCCAGCTTTAATCTTTGGCAGGTTGAAACCAAAGTTTTCCAGCACTATTTCTTAAAGATAAAGAGGCTCTCTTTCCTCCATTGAGAGTATTTGGCTCATTTGTCAAAGATGAGGTGGCATATTATGTCTGGAGTTGCCTCTGGATCTTCTAGTCTGTTCCATTGATCCACAGGTTTGTTTCTTTGCCAGTACCATACTGTTTTTATCACAGTGGCTTTGTAAGATAGTTTCAAGTTGGGGATTGTGATACTCCCTGCTGTGTCCTTGTTGCTTAGAATTGCTTTTGCTATTTGAGGTCTCTTTTGGTTCCAGATGAATTTTTGAATTATTTTCTCTAACTGTAGTTATTTTCTCTATGCTATTGAGATTTCAATCAGGATTGCATTGAGTTTATATAGTAATTTTGGTAGTATGGCCATTTTGACAATATTGGTCCTCCTACCTAGGAACAGGGGGTGTCTTTTCATTTTCTAATATCCTCTTCAATCTCCTTTTTCAGAGCACTGTAGTTTTCAGGGAAGAGGTCTTTCACCTCCTTTGTTAAATTGATTCTTAGGTATTTCACCTTTGGGTGCTGTTATGAAAGGAATTGTTTCCTCTGTTTGTCTCTCTGTCTATTATTTCTGTATAGGAAGGCTATTGATTTTTGGTTGTTGACCTTGTACCCAGCTACTGTACTGAATCTGTCAATTCAGTCAAGCAGTTTTTTGGCTGAGTTTTTGGGATCTTCTATGTAGAGTATCATGTCATAAGCAAATAATGACAGCTTAACTTCTTCTTTTCCTATCTTTATTGCTTTTCTTTCTTTTTTTTTGTCTTATTACTGTAGCTGATGTTTCCAGAACTACATTGAGCAGGAGAGGTGATAGTAGATATCTTTGTGTTGTTCCTGATCTTAGCATGAAAAGTTTCTGTTTTTGACCATTTAGTATAATGCTGGCTGTTGGTTTTTCATAAATAGCTTTTATCAGGCTAAGATAAAGACAATCTATTCCAATTTTCTGTACAGTTTTTTTTTTTTTTTTTTTTTTTTTTTTTTTTTTTTTTTTTTTTTTTTTTTTTTTTTTTTTTTTTTTTTTAGACAAGGTCTCACTTTGTGGTTCAGGCTGGCCCTCAGCTCAGCCTCAAACTCAGATCACAGCAATCCTCCTGCCTCTGCTTCCCGAGTGCTGAGATTACAGGCATGAGCCACCACGCCCAGCACTGTGGTATGTGGTACTGGTTGCTGCTGGGCGTGAGTCTCCACGCCCAGTATGGTATGTAGTTACTGGGGATCAAACCCTGGTCCTTGTGCTTGCAAGACAGGCGCCGGAACCACTGAGCTAATTCCCCATCCCTTCTGTACAGTTTTAATCATGAATGGGTATTGGACTTTGTTGAACACTTTCTGCATCTATTGAGATGATCATATGGTTTTTGTCCTTGAGTCCGTTAATGTAGTGTATTACCTTTATTGATTTATGTGTGTTGGTGATATGTATGTATGTATGTATGTATGCATTTGTTGTTGTTGTTGTGGTACCAGGGATCAAACTCGGGCTCTTGTGCTGATGTACATATGTTCAGCTCTCTTGCATCCATGGGATGAATCCAACTTGGTTAGGGTGTATGATCTTCTTGATGATCATCTGTATTCTGTTTCCCAGTATCTTATTGAGGAGTTTTGCATCTATATTTTTTAAATAAATTGACCTATAGTTCTCTTTTTTTGTTTGGGTCTTTCTCTGCTTTGGGAATCAAGGTAATAGTTGCTTCAAGGAATGATTTTGGTAGTCTTGCATCCTTTCAATTTCATTAAAGAGTTTGAGAAGTAGCAGCACTCTTTCTTAAAAGTTTTGTAGAATTCAGTAGTAAAGCTATCAGGACCAGGGCCTTTCTTTGTTGGTAGGTTTTTAATTACATTTGATGAATTATTAATTTTAATTTTTTTTTTGGTTGTACTGGGAATCAAACTCAGGCCCTTGTGCTTCCAAAGCAGGCATGGTACCACTTTAGCTAAATCTTTGACCCTATTATTTTTATAAGTTTATTATATTAAACAGTGAATACCTAAAGGGAAAATTTTTTAAAGTATTGAACCTTTAATATTTATTATTTACATCTTCATTTTCACATAAAAAAGCATCAAAATTTTCATAATCAACTTTTTTGGTGTACAAAGTTTACAAAAGAATGGCAAATAAATTCCTGTGTCAACTACAATGGAAATACTAATAGCCCTCTACACACAAAAAAAATAATCTTTACTTCAATTATCACAGCTAAAGCAGTTTTCATGATAACAACATGTTCTACACACACTTACCGCTTCCACTGACAGCACATATGGTTTTCTTTCCTGACCTATTTGTAGTTTATGCTTGACAACTCACTGATCTTGCTGTTTTGTCAGGAGGTTCTAAATATATTATGCAATGTGTAGTTAAGAAGAACATGAAATATTAATAAAGTAGTATTATTATTTTTTGAGACAGGGTCTTGCTTTGTAGTTCAGGCTGATCCTGAACTCAGCATTGAACTCAGCAGTCCTCCAGCCTCTGCTTCCTGAGAGCTGAGAATACAGAGGTGAGCCACCACGCCTGGCATTGTGGTGTGTGGTTACCAGGGATCAAACACAGGACCTTGCACTTGCAAGGCAGGTGCTGGAACCACAGGGCTAAATCCCCAGCCCTTAAATTCTAAAATGTGTGTTTAGAATAAACATCAACATTTTCACATCAGCTGTATTCTTACTGACAAAACCTAAAAGATAGCAGGAATAAGTTCTTTTGTTATTACAATAAAAATACTAACAGAACTTGTTATGGCTTGTGTTTAGGTGTCCCTCTAAAGCTTCCTGTGGTCTTAGGTGGGGCTTTTTCAAAGAAGGTGGAATCTGTAGTGTGATTAATTCATGGTTCAGTGCTAGGTCAGAGAGAGCTAAGATAAAGGATATGAATGCTATTTACCCCAGGTGTAGGCTAAATAATATTAAAGGAACAGAAAGACACTATTAAGGTCTCTTGTTGCTTTTGCTGTCATCTGCCACCGTGAACTGTTGTTGCCCCTCTACTACCCTGCCTGGGAACCAGCTGAGTATGGAGTGAAATCTCTACAAATTATAAACCAAATAAACCTTCCCCCCACTTTATCCTTGGTTGTTGAGTATTTTATCTCAACAATGAGAGAAAAGTAACTAAGACAGAACTCTACAACAAAAATAATCTTTGCTTCAATTGTTACATGCAAGGCAATCTTCTCACATGACAAACTGCACGTGTCTCGCTTACATTGGCAGCCTGTGTGCCTAGCCTTCCTTCCTATATGGTAGGTCATTCTTGTCACCTCTTTTGTCTTCCTGTTTTGTCAGGACCTTCCTATTATATTGTATAATGTGCATTTAGCAAGGAAAATAAGATACCAGTAAAATTAAATACCAAATATGGATGAATGCTTAAAATAGACATCAACATTTTCACATCAGCTGATTACTTGCTTCTAAAACCTAAAAGATGACTTCAAAAATAAGAATATATGTGAAATACAATGTAAGTCCAAAATTCTATCACAGAAATAATCTTTGCTTTAACTGTCATATCCAAGGCAGTCTTCATACATTAAAACTATGTGTTACATACACAAGAATTGATTATTACACTAATAACATGTATGTTTTGTTTTCTTGTCCTTTCTTGTAAAGCACAATTGACATCTTTTTGGTTTTTCTGTTTTAGATCTTTGTGATGCTGTACCTGACTATTCACCTGTCAGGTCACCAGTGTGCTTCATGATTTTTTTTTTTTTTTGCATAGTTCTCTGAACAGAAATGTTTGGTTTTTCCTCTGCTGTAAATTATCTTTTATGAGTTCTACTCCCAGTCTTCTAAGAAAATTTTTCTGTGGCATTTTGCACTTATTTTCTTTGTAAACTATCAAATTATTTATGCCATGTTTAGGATTAAGTAAAACACAATCATTATCCAATACTTTATGTGTTTTGAGTGACATCCTAGCTGCTGCATGACTCATCAACAGCATTTACTCTGCTTTTGGTTTTGTTGTGAAAAACTTCCATCTCGGGCTTCTATTCTTTGGAGGTTTCTCTAATAATGTTTTCATCATGGTGCAGTTTGACATTGGCAGTACCAGTTTGTTTTTCTTTTCCTTATACAAGTGAACTGTAAATCTTTCTGAAAGCCAAAGATTGTATTATACAGTTCTCTTTTTTGAACTTGCAACATTGTCTGTTGCCATATCACCCTGAAAAGTACCAGACTTTTTTCTGAAATTGCAACATTTCATCTGGAATTTCAACTTTGTTCCTGGTGCTGGTCAACTCGTACTCTATTAGCAAATGAAACATTAGTTAAAAACTGGTAAACTAGGGGCTGGGGATTTAGCTCAGTGGTTCCAGTACCTGTCTTGCAAGCACAAAGGTCTGGGTTCGATCCCTGATAACCACATACAATGCTGGGCGGAGACTCACGCCCAGCAGCAATCAGTACCACATACCACAGTGCCGGGCGTGGTGGCTCATGCCTGTAATCCCAGCATTTCGGGAGGCAGAGGCAGGAGGATGCTGTGATGTGAGTTTGAGGCTGAGTTGAGGGCCAGCCTGAGCCACAAAAAGCGAGACCCTGTCTCAAAAAAAAAAAAAAAAAAAAAAACTGGTAAACTAACTGTTGGATGTCACATTATGATTAGTTTGGGAGATGGCAATAGAAAGTCTGTTCACAACATCATGCCATTTATTACTATATGAATAAGGACCTAATGTCTGTGTTCCAGGATAAAGTTCTAAAGAAAGCATAATCAGTCTTCACCTCTACAAGGTAATAATTTTTTGCCGAATTTTGAAGGTTTTGAAGGGCATATAATGTCTGAAACTACAGCAACCATGAGATTTTACAAGATGTAATAACATTAGATCATCATCATTTGGTTATGTGACCATTTTGTGACATTTTGATTGGTCAGATATGTACTCATATTGCTATTCTCTTCATAATCTTAGTCAAGGAAGTCTACATTCCCTTTGTCTGTATCATTTGATTCTTGCTCCATTTCACTATCATAGGAACTTTGGCTCACATGGCCAATGTGAAACTTATTATCATCTTCATCGTCCATGCATGAATAAACAGATGATTCACTTTTTTTTTTTTTCTTTGAGACAGAGTCTCGCCTTGAGCTCAGCCTCAAACTCACATCACAGCAGTCCTCCTGCCTCTGCCTCCCGAGTGCTGGGATTATAGGCATGAGCCACCACACCTGGCACTGTGTTTTGTGGTACTGATTGCTGCTGGGCGTGAGTCTCCACACCCAGTTTTGTATGTGGTTACTGGGGGATGGAACCCAGGTCCTTGCACTTGCAAGACAGGCGCTAGAACCACTGAGCTAAATCCCAGCCCGGATGATTCACTTTTGATCTCCAACTCACAAACCTGGTTTTTCATGTGCCATCATACTAAATTGGGCTATTTTAACCAGAAAAATCTAAATAAAACTTTGTAAAAAACAAATCCTAAGTGCACAGAAGTTTAGCAATGAGCATTTCATGGGTAAAACTCACCTGTTGCTGTTTTGAGGCTCCTTTACACACCTTACCATTTGTGGGTGAATGTACACAAGAGTTTTTGTTTTCCTTAGGTGCAGCTACTGTGTGTCACACCCACATTTCTGGTAAAGTACATGTTCTTATAACAGAAGAGTAATGTGGATATATTTTACCCACTATGATGCTCAGGTAAATACATGCAAAGCCTGTCAGCAGGAGCACTATGTGGATAAAAATTCCAGTTTGACACTTTTGTATGCATACACACACTTTGCATCGTACCAAGTGGGTAAACAAGGATGATTTCCTGTATCCCTTAGGTACATCTGCTGAAAAACAGCTTGCTACTATTATGCTAAAGTACAAATTTATAATACAAAAGTATGAGTTGGTTATTATAGCCCAGTGTTATGTCCATAATGAATCATAAACAGGTCTGTGCCAGTGAAGTGGAGATATTAATTTTGTGAGTGGTGGCTTAGCTATGATCCAAGCATAAAGGAGACAGGATTACCTTCTCACAGCAGGGAGATGCCAGGCATCGCTGGTGAGATGGTTTGATGCAGTGCACAACTGATGGAGGATGGGGTATAGAACACACCTCTTAATCTGTACAAACCTGTAGGTAATACATAAATTCATATTTGCTAGCCTCTCACACACATGTAAAGGAAATTAGGTTCTAGGACCAAGAAACATTAAAGCCTCACCATCCCAACTATAAATAGAAGATGGCAGCTTTAAGTCTTACAGAGAATTCACCGTGACTGTTGGGGTTACAAAAGATAAGTTATAGTGTGAGGGTGTTTTTTCTAATTATTCACACTTGACCTTAGCAAAAAGCCTGAGAAGTTAAATACACTTATTTCAAAAGGATAGCTTCTAGAAATTAGATTTTCAGATTAAGATGTTTGAGATAAGTGGAACATTCTTTTACCCAGAATACAATAATTTATGTCAGTGGTGTGTCCAAGAATTTATACCAGTTACAGGTCCATTAAACTGAAACTTGGAGCAAATGCTGTATTTTCTTCAGAAGCTCATGATAGTGCAGTTCTTATGGCCTGCGAAGAGTGACAGGGAAGAATTTACCAAGCAGAGGTCTACAGTGAGATTTAAGCAAGCTCCAGTACTTGAAGTATCTGATGCCAGTCATCACTTTGGAATGACGAGTGGTTTCCACAGGGTTCATCCTGTACCTTCATTTGAATTTCCCTGTGCATTTATATGTGTTTCTGGAATATTATTATTTTCTGGAATATTATTATTATCTGGAATATTTTGGCCTCAAAATAAAGTATTTGTGCTGTGTACAGTAGTATAAAGAAAAATGTCATGTAATTCATGCTTCACATTCTATTTCCCTTCATATTTTATCACTTCAGAATGGAACTTTTATAACAGTAGGTAAAACTGAGTCTTGGCAAACTATAATATCAATTCCCTATTAGCTGAGATAAAAAGCAAACCAGCTTACTTTACTTATTAAAATTTCATAGCCAGGCATGGTGCCTCACACTTGCAATCCCCACACTAGCAAGGTTAAGGCAGAAGAATCGTCTTTAGTGTGCAGCCAGCCTGTGGGTCTGTTTTACTGCAGGGTCTGTACAGCTGGTCACTGAGAGGACAGAGCCAAAGCAAGGGGTGAGGCTTTGGGGTTTGGTAGGTCCTTGGTGTGGTGAGAGAAGGGATTTTCAAATCTGGAAATGAGGAAAACTACAATGAAACTTATGTGTGTGCACATTTTTTCCTGGAACAAGAGCATTTTTGTAAACTTCACAGAAAAGTAGGTGATGCAAAAAGACGTTGAACCTTCTGGTTTTGCTGTTGGTTAGGGCTTTGTTGTTGTTTTTGGTAATAATGGATGTGGAACTGAGGGACTCTACCACTGATTTGCATCTTGGCCTTTTGTTAAAATTCTGAGGCAAAGTCTTGCTAAATTGCACAGACAGAACTTGAATTTAAGACCCTCATCTCCTGAGGTATTGGGGTTACAGATACCTACAGTAAGTATTGGGGATCTGAGGATCTCTGTGAGTTCATTTTTAGGAATCCCTCTACTGTCTACCTTAACAGGGCATGTGTTAGAATCACATGTAGGTTTTAAACTTGTCAGCAGATATTTGGGGAATGAATTTTATTGAATGTGCTGAGAAGAAAAAGTGTGCTCCTGCATTGACTTACTGCATTCTGGCAACAAAGATAGAAATTAAATATCATTCCTCTGGTACTGATGAGGAAACTGAAACTCAAATTTAAAAGCTTTTAAGAAGGCCCGTAGGCTCTCAGTTTTCTCTCAGATTTCCACATGTTTGTCCCCAAGTGAGCACCTGGGTTGATCAAGCAGAACCTGGCCCCTACTTCCCAAAGTGGGGGGTGGCAAGTATAGTATAGAGAACTGTAAAATGAGTATGGCTTCTGGGTTTCAAGTTATGGTAATGAAATTCTCCCAGATATTCTCTCTACTTGTCCATTTTCTCTTTTTAAAATCTTACTGATAGCCAAGCATGGCAATGCATGCCTGTTTTCCCAGCCACTCAGGAGGCTGAAGCAGGAGGATCACCATGAGTTCACCACCAGCCTGAGCTACATTAAGACCCTGTCTCAAAAAGCCAAAAATAAATAACATAAAATGCTAGTGATCTTGGGGTGAGGGTGCATCTCACTGGGACAGCACCTGTCTGGCATTCCATGCTCAGCACCACTGTTTTCATCACTCACAAAGTCTACCATCTGTTTGGGAAGATGCCTGTTACACAGGGACACAGGTGAGACAGAGTGTAAGTAGGGTTTGGTGTTTTGTTTTGTTTTTTAAACAGGGTCTCACTTTGTGGTTCAGGCAGGCCCTGAGCTCAGCCTTGAGCTCCCAGCAATCCTTCTGCCTCTGCCTCCCAAGTGCTGGGATGACTGGCATGAGCCACCACGCCCGGCACTGTGGTATATGGTGCTGATTGCTGCTGGGCGTGACTATTATATGTGGTTACCAGGGATCCAACCTGGGCCCTTGTGCCTGCAAGAAAGGCGCTGGAACCGTTGAGCTAAATCCCCGGCCCCAAGTGGGGTTTGGTTTATTTCAAGTCCACTAGCAGGATCAAATTTTAGAACCAGGTTGGTAATACTTGCTATTATACATAGTCACAGTCTACACATTTTTAACATTTTCAACAGTTTTAAAAACTACATGTGTTATTTATTCAGCCTTCTTTAAGTGTACTTAATTTCCTATACTCTATACTAAGATTTAAATCTTAAGGATCTAAAAAAAAAGTTCAGTCATGTCTAGTTAAAGGCCTTTGCCTCTGCTCTGGTGGCAGTCACACTCACATGCACACACTAAGGCTGAAGCCCTCAGGGCCCAGAGTGTGTGGCAGTGTCCCCACTGTGGATGCAGCTGGCTCCCCAGGGAACCGCTGGCTTAGTAACGAGCCACCGTGGGGGGCTGAGCTGTGGGCTCCACAGTGGCTCTGGTGTCACAGCTGGGAGGCTGCTGCTGGGTCTGGGTTTACTCACTGGAGGTGTAGAGTGGTGAGAACCTTACAATGAAATGACCCCTCAGGGCAGCATATAAGCCCAGAAGAGCGAGTCCAAAACTGGAAATGCCTGTTTACAACTAAAGTCATCTTTCTCCCTGTATTTGTTTGGTTTTTGTACTACTGAATAAAAGAATCTTCCTGCTAGATTGTGGTGCCTGCAGCAGTGGCGCTGGCACCCGGAAAGGTAGCTTGATTTTCTTAGATACAATTAACACATTGCATTTTCCATAAAACCTTATTCTTTTCGTTGTGTAACAGTGAAGTCTCATGAACTTTATGAAAGGTGGATTTTCCCTTCTATGAAAGAAGATTCTTGATGCACACTGAAAGATAACTAAATTTTCACAGTAATTAAAAGCACAGTTGAGCTTTATAAACTGAAGAACCTAGATTAGAATTCTGTCTTTATCACTTGTCTGCTCTGTTACATGGAGCAAGTTCTTAGACCTGTCAGTTTCATTTTTAATTTGAGGGTGGTAGGATTGTTAAGAAGGATTCTACCAAATACATGTAAAACTTTCTATATATAGCATTATGCTAGGATTAGTTATTGAACATGAATGATTGGAAACCTTGATAATAGCAGGGAAAGGTACACATACACTTACTTTCTTTAGAAAGTAGTGAAAATGACTATATTGTTCCAATTTTAAAATACTTGAATCTCTAAAAACTTTTTATGTATTAAAAAAACTTTCTTGCTACTTTGCTGCTTTTTCCCCTAGAATATTTTACTTTAAATACTTAGGTGGTATCAGCCCATTTCAATATAAGGGCAAGCTTAAGTTTATAGTGTCATTCCCAGCACTGTATACATTCATTTTGCATCTAATTTGATACATGGAACAGAATACCAGTTGAGGGCCAGGGATTTCGCTCAGTGCCTGCCTTGCAAGCGTAAAGTCCTGAGTTTGATCCCAGGTAACCACATACAATAATGGCAGGCATGATGACTCATGTCCACCAGCAATCAGTACCATACACCGCAGTGCCAGACGTGGTGGCTCACACCTATAATCCCTGTGCTCCAGAAGCAGAGGCCAGGAGGACTGCTTTGAGTTCGGGGCTCACCTGAGCTACAGAGTGAGCTTCGGGCAGTCTGAACTATAAACGCAAGACCCTGTCTCAAAAAAAAAAAAAAAAAAAATCAGTTGAAATGAACTGTTCTAATATCTTAGATTATTTTAGAGAAATTCTTTTAAAGTCATTCTTTGGTGTTGCTATAATCTTAGATGCTTTTCACAAGATACAGTACTATTAGGACTGTAATTAGTTTTTTGTTTTGTTTTCTTTTTTAGTTTTTTGAGACAGGGTTGCACTTTGTAGTTTAGGCTGGCCCAGAACTCCCTTGGTGGCCCAGTCTAGCCTTGAACTAAAGGTAGTCCTCCTGCCTCTGCCTCCCGAGTGCTGGGATTACAGATGTGAGCCACCACTCCAGGTATTGTGGTATGTGGTGCTGATTGCTGTTGGGTGTGAGTCACTACACCTGGCATTGTAGTATGTGGTACCGGGATTGGATTCAGGACGTTGTGCTTGTTAGGCAGGCACCAGCCCTCTATGCTTAGTTTTTTAAACAAATATGACCTGGTGAATTAAACCTGCCAAAATAGAGAGAAAAGGTTTTATTCTGATTGAAACATTGGAGATAACTTTTTTTAATGAAATTGGATAAGTTATTAAATAGCAAGTAGATTGTGAGTTAAAGTTTTCTCAGTCTGTAAAATGAACTGCAGAATACCTCTGACCATCAGTTAAATTGGTTTTTGAAGCTATCAGTCAAGATTTTTTTTGGTACTGGGGTCAACCCAAAGCCTCACATATGCTAGGCAAGTACTCTTATCACTGAGCTATATTCCCAGCCAAAGATTTTTTACTTTAATGAAAAAGGACATTTTGCAGGCAAAATGGCCTGTTAGCTAGTTTTTACACACTGACTATAACATGCTTATAGTTAAGTGCCTTCATGTATAACAACATATAGTAAAGAAGACTTCTTTCTTTTTTTAGTTTTTTCTGAGACAGGGTCTCTTTGTGGTTCAGGCTGGTCCTAAACTCAATCTCAAACTCAGTAATCCTCCTGCTTCTGCCTCCCAAATACTGGGATTACAGGCATGAGTCACCATGCCTGGCATTGTTGTATGTTGTTACTGTGGATTGAATCCAGGATGCTGTGCTTGCAAGGCAGGCACTGGAACCACTGAGCTAAATCCCTGGCCCAAGGAGACTTTTTTTGAGACAGAGTCTGGCTAAGTTTCCTTTGAACTCAGGGTTCATTTTGGCAGACTTGTGCATTCACACCACACACTTTTATCATTTTCACAGACACATGTACTTTACCCTTTTGATCACTTATATACATGTATCCGTGTCACACTCCTTCTGCATTGTAGTCCTGAGGAGTTGATATTATAGGTATGCACATTACACTCAGCTAGGAGTAAATCTTTGTGAGTAATTTACTACTCATCTGAGTATCTGCCTTAGGAGTAGGTATTTCATGATTCTGTAATGAAATATTCTTGGAGTTGGGAAGAGGAAGTCATTTCCACAAAGGACACTGAGAACAAACTTCAGAGGACAGTGGTAATTGTACTTCCAAGGTCAGCATGGTCCTGGATATTCAGGAAGACAGAGGTGTGATCTGGGCGTAAGAGCAGGAAAGGCCAAGCCTTGGGGCTTGATGCTCTGTGACTGTTAGAATGTCCTGACAGTCACACAGTCCTACTGGGTTGCCATCACAATGTGGTTATGGCATAGCAAGGTAATGACCTCCCTTCAGAGCTCCGGGTTACAAGAAAGCGCACCTCTGGGGTTTGGTTTTACATTTGCGGTTGGCCAAGCTCACAGAACCTTTTCTTTCAGTGGCACATTAAGGACATAAGCAATTGACTTTCTCTTAGCCTGAGTTTTCTCATCTTTAAAAAGGATACCAATAAGAAGTCACAGAATACTGTGAGGAGTAAATGAAGTCATGTGAAGAAGAGCTCAACCCATAAATGATCGCTATTCTTCTGGTACTTGTCAGCAGTGGTTATGGAAATAGTAGTAAATTGTGTATGATGAAGAGAGCTTTCTTTATATCCCATAGAATCCATGTACATAGTAGTTGCATAAGTGTGTCAAATTGTAGTTTTGTTCCCTCATACTCTCCCTTGATTTTATGCAACATGACCACACTCATCTACTCATTTCATACTTTGACTTTTTTCCCTGAACACGTGACTCAGGCATGCAGAGGAATGGCTCCTACCATCTGCCGAAGACACCAGGGAGCTCAGTGACACTTTTCCGCAGAAGTCTTTTTGAAAAATGTTTAATTCCTTCCTTATCCCAGTCTTTGTAGAATTCTCAGGTGGTCCTTAAGTTCAAACTAATATAAATTACAAGATTATTTTGTCTTGATTCAGCTAAGAATCTTCTCTTAAGAAACATCAGTCAAGAAGAAACCAGAGCTTGGTGAGACTTGCTATGTGAGTAATCGACATTCCAAACTGGTATTGAATATTTTTTCAGTCCTAGGGTAAGACACTTTTCTAGTGTCTTCGGGGCCACCTGCCCCTAACCAGCTACAGCCATGAACTGAGTCTGTGTTGATCTGAAGAGCTGGGATGAAGCTAGGCCTGAGGGTGCACTCTTATAATCTCAGCACTATAGAAGGATGAGGAAGGAGGATTACAAATTCAAGAAGAACCTGAGCAACTTAATGAGATCTTGCTCAAATATTAGAAAATAAGAAAGGGCTGTGGAATGTAGCTCAGTGTACAGGCCCTGGATTCTGTGTCTAGTACTTTTTTTAAAAAAAGGTTGGAATTTCTAAGAGAATAAGTTAGGAAGCATTTCTTAGTGGAATAACTTTCTAATAGAAAAACTCTTTTAGAAGCATAGTTCACCTAGTACGAAGGCTTTTAGTATATTCACTCGTTTTACAACCATCACCAATTAATTTAGAACACTTTTGCTTTTTATTGGTAACAGATTAACGGGGTTCATTTTCGCGGACTTGTGCATCCACACCACACACTTTTATCATTTTCACAGACACATGTACTTTTACCCTTTTGATCACTTATATACATGTATCCATGTCACACTTGCTCCGTCCTACTTTACTTCACATTGGGTATAATGTGTCTTATACATATTTTATAATGTATTTTGTTCATATCCATGTTCCATTACCTGCTCTACTGTCCCCTCCCTCCCTTGTGCCTTTCTTGTCTGATAACAGTCTCCCTTCTACTTTCTCATCATTTTTAGACTCCACATATTAGAGAGAACATTCAGTATTTGTCTTTCTGAGTCTGACTTATTTTAGTTGACATGATGGTCTCCAGATCCATCCTTTTTTTTTCTTCATGTGACAGAATTTTGTTCTTCTTGTGGCCAAATAATGCTCCATTGTGTATACATACCACACTTTCTTTATCCATTCATCTGTTGAGGGCATCTAGGCCAGTTCCATATCTTGACTATTGTGAATTGTGCAGCAGAAGACAAGGGTATGCAAGTGTCCCTGTGGTGTGGTGGCTTTTACTGCTTTGAGTATATACCAAGGAGTGGTACAGCCAGATCCAATAGTAACTCTATTATTAATTTTTTGTGGAAGTGACCACTCATTTACATTTCCACCAGCAGTGCTGGAGTTTTCCTCCCCTCCCCCATTCTGCATCTTTACCGATGTGTGTTATTTTCTGTATTCTTGATGGTAGCCATTGTAGGGCGAGGTGGGATCTCAGTTTAGTTCTGATTTGCATTCCCCTAGAACAGTTTTATTACCCCAGACAAACCCCACATCCCTTAGTCATCACTGCCTACTCTCCCTTTCCATAGGTAATTACTAATCTTGTTTTGTCTTTGTCAGTTTGCTTGTTCTGGACATTTTCTGCAAGTGGAATCATACCAGATGTGGTTCTTTTTGACTGGGATCCTCCATGTAGCAGAATTTTCATGATTCAGTTATGTGGTAGTGTTTCTTTCTTCCTACCAAATACATTAATGCAGCTATATTATACTCCATCTATTTATCAGTGGATGAATACTAAGTTATTTCTACTCCTTAGATATTGTGAATGATGCTGCTGTGAATGCATGGATATTAGTTTTCGTGTGGAGCTATGCTTTCATTTCTTTGGGGTATATGTGTGGGAGCAGAGTTGCTGGATCAGAATGACTCTCTCCAGTCATTTGAAGGATGGGTACAATACCATCCAAAGGGTCTGCACCAATCCATATCCCTGGTGAAGTATGCATGGTTCTTCTCACCAGCCCTTTCTGTTTATCTTTAAAAAAAAAAAAATCTATAGACATCCTAGTGGATGTAAAATGATATCACAGTTTTGATAGTTTGATATTTTTTTCCTGTTGCTGGAGCTCAAACCCCAGGCCTCACTCATGCTCTGCAGTTGGGCCATACCTCTAGCCTTCACATTTTGATTTTTATTTATATTTCCTTGAGAGCTAATGATGATGCAATCATCTTCACTGTGTTTATTGACCATTTATGTATGTTCCCAGGAAAAATTATCTAGACCTTTTCCCATTTTTTAAGTGGATAATTGTTTTAATGTTGACTTCTAGCAGTTCTTTATATCTCTTACAGCAGTCCCTTAGGTATATGTTCTCGAGATTTTTTTTCCCATTCTGTAGATTGCCATTTTAAGTGTTGTCCTTTGAAACAAGTTTTTAATTTTGATCAATTTCTCCATTTTTTTACTTGTGCTTTACTGTTTGTTATACCTTAGAAATGCTTGCTTCATCCAGAGTAACAAAGACTTAACTCCGTTTTTTCATCTAAGACTTTAACTTAAAAAAAAATTTTAAGTAGATTTTTTTTGGTACATTTTATATATACGTTATGATCACATTCAACAGCGAGGGTTTGCACCAGTACATGACACCTCTTGATTCTCATTTTTTCCTAAGACTTTAATTTTTTTAGGCTCTCACATTAATATTTTATTGTTTGTTGTTTAACACATAACCATGCAGGTCTTTGTACTTAATCTTTAGTCTGTTTTAATTTTTATCATATTGCAAAGAACACTGTAGGCACCTAAATGGTCACAATATTTGTTTAGAGTTGTTTTTCTTTTATTACATTATTCACATATAGAGGAATGTACATATCTTAAAGATATGTTTATTGAGTCTGTGACCAATGCATACTTGTGTGTAATGCAGACCCCAGTCAGTGTATAGAATAGAATGTCTCCTTTTGGTTTTCCCCAGGAAATACTTTTCTTGATTTCATATGGATGAGATGACATATGGGCTGTTCTTTCACAGTAGAGTTTTAGTTTAATACATTTGAGTCCTTGATATATTCTGTACATGGTGTGAGGTGAGGTCTGACTTTGTTCTTTGGGAACCCTATCTTGATTAAGAAGTCAGTATCCATTGGGTGTGGAAGTTAACTTGTCAGTAATTGGAAAAGCAATGATCCCAGAAGAATTGGGAGGGAGATAAGGTATTGGCAGTGAGAGCGAGAATATTAGACACATGAAAGTTTGGAGATTCCATTCCGAAAGGGTGATGAGTCTTGAGAATGATGATCACAGGAATGCAGTGGAATGATGTCCTCTGTTTTTAAAGCCAGAAGGTACCCAGCTGATTAGCTGTCCCGGACAAAACAGGTACTGGAAAGCATAGTGAATACTAACTACCTCATCCATTACATGCTGAAACCCTTGAGACTTATCCACACTAGAAAAGAGAAGGAAAACCAGAGAAAATATAGTTTGATACAGAGCAGAGATAAGTACGGGAAGCTGAGGAAAACAGCTAGCAGAGGCAGGTGGATGTAGCTTTGTTATGAAGAGGGCATCCTAATCCATGCTCCTTCAAGACCCACTCAGGCTGCTAAGGAGAGGACAAGGCTGAGTTGTCAGATGTCAGAGCTACGCTTCTCTTGAGTGCTTTAAAATGAAGCACTGATCTCTGAGCACTTTGCACACTTCATTTTATTTTTTGTTTTGTTTGTGGTACTGAGGACTTAATGAAGGACCTTCACAATGAGTATATCCTCTGTGTGTGTGTGTGTGTGTGTGTGTGTGTGTGTGTGTATGTATGTATGTGTGTGTGTGTATGTGAGAGAGAGAGAGAGACAAAGACAGAGACAGCATGCTCAGTTTGTTTTTAATTTTGAGACTGGGTCTTGCAAATTCATTGAATTACCTGGGCTAGGCCAAAACTTGTGATCCTCCTACCTTGGCTTCTTCAGAGTATGCTACTATTCCTGGCTTACTTTCCATCTTTTTTTTAATTCTTATGTTTTTATATATTTTTAATTCTTTATTGGTACATTTTATATACACACCATGATCACACTCATTATTAAGAATTTGTACCAGTATATGACATGACTTAATTTGATCCAGTCTGGAAATAATTTTGATTGACATTTTAATTTTTGTTTTAGTTCATAATACATAATTGTGACTATTTTGGGGTACTTAGGGTAATTCAGTACAGTATACAATATGTAATAGTCTGCATGCTCTGCTTCCTATGGCAAGCTGAGAACTCTCAAGAGTTAAAAAATAGAGAAATAATCCAGTAGTTATACCAAAATGAACTGTGCAAGAACAGAGCAGAAAGTTTTATTCCTTGACCTAACCAGTGCTGTGGTCTTTTTGACAAACAAGTACAGAGTTCAAGTTTTGTCACTGTCCTGCCACCAGTGTGGCTTCCAGGCTGTCAGGCGGTGAACATGCTTTTGGATGGAGGTTAACTATTAGGTATGTCATCATCTGGCAGAGAGAGTAAAAGACTTTGCACCCTAGTTCCAGTCATGTCTGAAGGAGCTTCTTGGTGGCTGGTGTCTAGGAGGATGGATGTGCAATAGAGGTGTGTGGGGGGGAAGATGCCTTCCTAGTGTATGCTGAGTCACGGCAACCCAACTTGTGTGTCACGTACGCCACTCTGCTTCTTAGGAATCACAGAGCTGAATTACAAAAAAAAGAGGACAGTTGGGTTGAGAAAAGTGAATGCTGTGTACTAAGTATGCATATGTGCCTATGTGATTAATAAAGGTACAAGAGTAGTAGTGTGCTCTTCATCCAGTTTCCCCTCTCCTAGGTAGTATTTAGGATCAGGGTTCTGAAACTAGTTTGCCTAGGTTTCCATAATCCTTCCTGTGTGCATCTCACCATCAGGGCATCAGATTGGTTGTTGTGAAAAGAAATTAAAATTCAGGACAAACTTATTAGGCTGTTAGCATATGGAAGTTATAAGCTCATGGGCAGACCACTTGCCACATGCTCAACCCAACCCAGATTGGACCCCTAATATTTGGCAGCGCTCTACAAGGGCATGCTGCTGTCACTTGGACTGCCCCTCTCTAGTCAGGTCCGGTTAATGGGGAGAAGCCGGCCTGACCTGCATTCCTTTAGCCCAACTAGAGATTCACTCACTGAACTGTGATTTCTGTAATCTACTCCTGGGCTTTTAAAATAGTCGTATATAAAAATCATCTCGGAAGAATGTATCTTTTATAAACTATTGTTAAAACTTTTAATTGAACTGGAGTATATCTCAGTGATAGAGTGCTTGCTTCACATGTGCAATGCCCTGCTTCCATCCCCAGCACTGAGGAAGGAATGAAAGATTTTTTTAGTTGTTCTTACATACAATTCTGTATGCAAATTTATTAAGTATGCTACCAAATTCCTAAGCACTTTAATAGCTAGTGAAAAGTTACAATAAAATCATCATGTCTCCATTTTTTATTCGATTACAAGAAAAGTCAAGTCCTGTATTAGTTGCACTGACTAGTCTAAATGTGACTATCTGTCTTCTGTGCTTCAATATATATGTATCTTTTGTTCTTTAATTGAAGTTTTCATTGAGGTTAAAGTTTATAAGATATCTCAGATTCCTTTTAGAAGGTGAAATAGATTAGAGTTAGGAACTCGGTGGCAGAATTCCAGGATAAATACAAAGATCCACTCCCAGCTACACTAATAATAATAATGTCCTAATCATGTCAATCTGGGCATAGATGAACTTTTTGAAGCAAGCAGTGTTAGAATGTAGGAGCCAAAAGTAAAAGTTGAACTCAAATGATTTAGTACGGTTCTGGACTTTATATATTTTTTCCTCACCCAAGACACAGGGCTCACAGTACAGTGCATTGGGTTGAGTAGTTCCTCTGTTTCCTGGTCCATGTGTCCCATGTATGTTTTTAATGCATGTATTCACTGAAGCTGTAATCTTTCATTTGGCAGTTTGTGTATTTCCAGACTTTTTAGTATCACTGAGTATTCCACAATATTAGAAAATTATAGTAAATTTATGAAGTGTGACAAGGGTATTGTAGTTATTTAGGAAAATGGTACTCTGTTTTGGAGATACATACTGAAGTACTGGTATTTTTATTTTTGTCTTAGTTGGTAGAGCTATGATAAAAATAATACTTAATATTGAGTAATTGATAGACAGTAGAAAATTATTTCTCACAACTCCAAGGCCTGGAAAGTCCAAAGTCAGAACCAGCAGACTCAGGATCCGAGGGCCTGTTCCTCATGAATGGGGCCTTCCTTCCTGCTGCACACATCCACACGCACACAGGAGACAGAATAGCTCCTGGAGCCTCTTCTCTTAAGCCACTAATCCTACTTATGAGGGTTTTCACTTAATTACTTAGCAACAGCTTAATACCCAGCAGCATAGGGATTTTTGTTTTTATGGTAGTAAAACAGTTTTTATGGTAGTGGTATTGGGCACTGAATTCAGGACCTTTGCACTAAATTACATCCCTGGACTTTTCTTTTTCCTTTTTTTTTTTTGCTTAAGCCAGAGGCTGGATAAATCATATTGCTCATGCTGGGCTGAAACCAGCAGTCCCAGGGTGCTGGGATTATACCAGAGACTCTAAATACTAAAATACTGGGTGTTGGTTTCCAACCTGTGAATTGAACAGAAGGGGATGGCTCACCCACATTTACACCATGGAAGTGCTGCTATCATATGTAATTTACTTTTAGTGGCTTAGCTGTATGTATGTGTGTTTAGCTAATGCATCATCAGAACATTAATATGCATTAAACAGTTGACTTTTAGCAATATTACTGTATATATGTTCTCAATGCTGTATTTATAAAATATTTCAAACAGAAGAATAAAGAGAATAACATAATTAACAGCAAGCTTTGAAAACCTAGTGTTTTGCTATGCTGGCCTCAGATAGTTTATCTTTGTGGGCCATGCCTCAGTTTGATTCCTTTCTCTAGAGACACTTGTCCTAAACTTAGGATTTTTCATTAGCTCATGCTTGTTCACTAGCGTATTATAGATGTAAATCATGCATCAATTCTAGATAGGGATGCTTCTCAGAAATGAGATTTTGTTGCTGCATGGACACTTTGCTGTTAGCCAAACTATGTGGAACAGCCTACACTCCTGGGCTGCAACCCAGGGCAGCGTTCTGAGTGCTGTGAGCAGTGTACCACCATAATGTCTGTATCTAAGCAAATCAACCATACATAGGTATGCATGGAGTTGGATAAGCCATGAAGGTTCAAGATAGCTAGCTGCCTGCATGGGGCTGGCCGTGAACGGAGCTTATGGGACTGGATCTGAGCAGAGTGAGTCTGGAGTGAGCCAGTGAATGTGAAGACAGGGTCATTCTGTGCACTGCCACAGGCTGCAGATACTGTGTGCTCAGGCTACATGAGGTGTATATATAGAGTCCCCTTTAGTGACTTGTTTTATTCATAAACTTCAAGATTATTTGATTATTATGTTGTAACAAGAGTTTAAAATACTAACATTTTGGGCCAGGGAGTTAGCTCAGTGGTTCCGGTGCCTGTCTTGCAAGCCCAAGAACCTGGGTTTGATTCCCAGGTAACCACATACCATACTGGGTGGGGAGACTGACGCCCAGCAGCAGCCACTACCACATACCACAGTGCTGGGCGTGGTGGCTCACGGCCGTAATCCCAGCACTCAGGAGGCAGAGGCAGGAGGATTGCTGTGATGTGAGTTGGAGGCTGAGCTCAGGGCCAGCCTGAACCACAAAGCGAGACCCTGTCTCAAAAAACCTAAAAAAAAAAAAAACCTAACATTTTATAGACAAAACAATTTTCCTTATAGCCTTATTCTCTAAGCATTTCTGTATTTAAAAAATTTTGAACTTTTTTGTTAAAAACTGAAAACAAACATAAATATTAGCCTAGGCCCACACAGCATAGGATCATCAGTATTACTGTCTCTCCACCATCATGTCCCTTAGAATGTCTACAGGAGCATGGCACCATCACTTCGTGGGGCCAATGCCTTCCTCCAGGACCCTCCTGAAGCCTGGTTGATCTTTGATTTTTTTTTTTTAAAGAGACACACCCTAATGATAAATAGCGTAGTAAGTTCATAAACCAGCGATAAACATTGTCATTTATCGTTATCAATTATTATGCCCCAAATGTAATCATATGGACAATACTTTTTGGGTTGGGGTACTGGAAACTGAACCCAGGCTTGGCATACTATGTGCACACTCTGCCTCTGACCTATATCCCCAGCCCTGTGCTGTAGTTCTATAGGACTGGCATATAATAGTGTAGTGTATGCCACCACCATCACTGTGAACACAGGCATGGTGTTTTGCAAAGTTCTGCTTTGTTCACTTTGTTCTGCAAAGTTAAGATAGCTGCACTGTAACTAGGCAGAAAGGATATTGTACCACCATTGCATGTGTAGGACCTGTCAACCAGAGTGTCACTGTTCAACACGTGACTGGATATATATCCAGAACACACACAGAATTCCTGTTCTACGTGATTTTAAACTTTATATAAATTTGTGTGTGTGCACTTAATATCTATAGCTTTTTCAAACACCAGCCTGTTGAAATTTACTTGTATTGATATAGCTCTGACCTGTTTTATTTTAACTGTTATGCAATATCTGTCTTAGGACTGTACCACAATTACAGATTGATTTTGATGTTAGGACTGCATCGATTGTTTCCAGTGTCTCCTTAACACTTTTGCAGGGAATACGCTTAGACATGCCTCCTTCTCCAAGCACACAAACGTCCCTACAGTATACACGTGAGAGTGGAGTTAGTGGCTATGCAGCACATTCATCTCCTGTTAATCAGATACCAGCAAAACACGATCTAGGATGACCATGCCAATTCCAATTTGTGTTCCTAATGCCTCAGAGTTTCTGTTGATCCATCTTTACAAAGACCAAATTTTTTTCCTGGCCAGAGATTTATTTAGCTCATTGGCGCCATGCCTGCCTTGCAAGTGCAGGTCGTGAGTTCAGTCCCCAGTACCAAACCAAACAAATTTTTTTTTCCTGAAGTGGTAGCTTCCCTGTTAGCTTCTTCACAGTGATTTCACTAAATTAGACAAAGCTTATGTAAGCCAGTGGTGCTGACTGACATCTCAGATTTTTCCCTGAGGAAGAATCAGCATTTAATTATGCAGATTGATAGGCTATTCTGAATGAAATGCAGCTTGTCAGTGAAATACTCTGTTTTCAAGAGCATAATAAACCTTCTTGTAGGAATTCTGTACAAGAATAACGTAGAGGAAAATTTTTCCCCATAGGGTATTTCCATTTTCTAAATTTATCCCTGTCGTTCCAGTTGTCTTGCATGATTCTCTTAGCTCTTCTGGCTGGTGATCAGTCAGGACATGGAGGAGTGAAATGTCAGAGCTTTTACTGACAAATTATAACTGACAGCAGAGAAGAGCCCACATCCATCCACTAAGAAGTGGTTCCTATCACTGTCGTTTGGATTATTTCAGTAATGAAGCTGAGTCTATTTCTTAGGAGCCAAGGAAAAAACTAGAGAATAACCCACCACGGAATGAATAGCAGCTGTCCTACAATTATCTGGTGACTTTGCTAGAGAAAGGGTATAAAAATGTGGTATTCTGTGTGCACAACTCCTTGAGTTAAATTGTGTCCCAGATGTCTGTTGCTGTGCAACAAGCCAGCTCCAAATTTTGTGCTTCCGATTCCAGTTTTGGGGAAAGTGGGCAAGCATACCTCACCCTGCCTCTCCTGCCAAATTCAGCTATTACATCTGCCTTAGAACAGCTGCTTGAGGACTGTGAAAGTGCATCATAGAAGGTGGGTTAAGCAAGAGCAGAGTTTGAGGCCATATTAATCCGGGTTGAATTTGTCATTCTTCTTGGCACTTGGGTCCGTAGGCCTGAACTCCACACAGTCTTGAAACCCAGAAATGGGCATGACTATAGCTAAAGAGCTGTAGGGAAAGCCCTCTGTTTTGGCTCAGGAATGGAAAGGAAAGGAATATTACCAACCTCAGACTCTCCTTTTGCTTTTTTTCTTTCTTTTCTCTGTCACACTGAAATTTAAACAGTCCCATAATGACACTAGGCTGGAGTCTAGCAAGGCAGAGACCCACTCTCTGTGATCAACAGAGTGGATTCATCAGCTCCTTCAACTCCTGGCCTCTAAGCCCTGGCATGGAAATTGTAGGGCAGAGAACAGAGTAAATGCAGGCCCAGGTTTCCAACCAGACGATAGGAAAGAACCATCTCATTGACCTATAAAGAATGGTATTGGGAAAGTACTTGGAGAAAGAGGTATAGGGAACAGTATGCTAATTGTTTAAAGGAAATAATGCCTGAAGAATTTCGTAAAAAAAAAAAACAAAAAAAACCAAATCTGTAGATTCAAAACCTAAATAGGATAGAATAAAAAAACCCACACCTAGGATATCATAATAAAATAATATTAACATCAAAACTAAAGACAAAGCTGGATATGGTGATACACATCTGTTATCCCAGCTAGCTTTCTGGGAGACTGAGGCAGTAGGATTGCAAATTCAAGTCCAGCCTGGGCAATTTATCAGGACCTGGTCTCAAAATTTAAAAAATAAAATTTAAAGAGTTAGGGCCAGGGATTTAGCTCAGTGGTTCTGGCGTTTGCTTGGCAAGTGCTAGGTCCCCAGTACCACATACCGTAATGCTGGGTGTGGTGGCTCACGTCTGTAATCCCAGCACTGGGAGGGAGAGACAGGAGGATTGCCGTGAGTTTGAGGCTAGCTTGGGTAGCCTGTACTACAAAGTGAAACCTTGTCTCAACAGATAAACAAACAAAAAATCAAAAAATTTAAAGAGCTTAGGGTATAGCTTAAAGAAAAAGTCCTGCATTCAATCCCAGTACAAGGAGGAAAAAAAAAATTTAAAGCAGAGAAAAATGTTAGTATATTCTGCTTTCTGGGGAATGATCATTCAAATGACTGCATATTTCTCATCAGAAATGGTGAAGATCAGAAGGAAGTAAAATTTCACTTTCATTTTCCTGGGGAGAAAAAACTCAGCACTTCATACCTAGCGAAGATACATTTCAGGAATGACATCTCAGATGAAGCAAGCTATACGGAAGTTCTTAGGACTGAAGGAAATGGGAGCACTCAGAGTAAAGAGAGCAGTAGAGATGGCTTGTATATAGGCAGGTATGCAGTTCTCTTGAGAGTCTCCCTCAGATGTTATGATACTGTGCGATGGGATTTTCAATGTGCACAGATGGTTGCCTAATGGAGAGCGTGAAAGAGCCCATCATGATCTTAGTTTTCATATCCCACAGTCAGTGATAAAATACTGAGCCTAAGAAGACGACGAAAATTTACAGTGCGTGTACATTGTGATAGCTAGATCAGCTAGTTAACTATGAAAATTAAAGTGGAAAACACAGTATAGTAAAGTGAAATGCTAAGAAACATGCAAATACCCCAAAAGGCGGCAGGAAAGGAGGAAAATTAGAGCAGTCAGGAAACAAATGATAAAATAGGAGTACTTAAACCCAATTTACCAGTAATCTCCATTTAACATAAATGGTCTGAACTGAGCAGAGAGGCACATGCCTGCGTTTTCAGGTATACAGACAGCCAGACAAGAGGACTAGTTAATTGAGTCCTGGAGTTCAAAGCCAACCTGGGCAACACAGCAAGACCCTGTCTCAGATGGATGAATGGACAGACAGACACAAATGGATGTACAGGTGGGCAGACAGACAAACTAAATAACAATGAAATGAATGGCAGATGCTGTCAGAATGAATTTAGAAAAAAAAAACTTGATTCTGTTTTTAAACAAAAAAACTCCAGAAGACAATAATATGAGTAAATTACAAAGGTTAATAAGGTTATACCATGAAAACACTAATCAGAAGAAAACCATGGTGTCTTATGTCAGACAAAGTAGGGACATAACAGTCCTAAACTGTAGCAGGCCTAAAGTTGTATGTATATATGTATATAGCATTAAATCTTGCACTAAAACAGAGCTTTAAAATCCTTGAAAAATTGAATAAAGCCTCCATGATAGTTGGAGACCTGAGTGTTACTTTGTCAGCGATTCAAAAAGCCCTGTACAGAAAAAAACTTAGCAAAAATCTACCTTCCATGACCTGTATTATGGGGCACTTGGAACAAGTGCAAAACACACCTGGGCGGGAGGAGTCCTTATGGCTCCTCCCACGAAGCTTGACTATCAGTATGTGTGCCTCAGCACTAGCAGTTTCCTGTTGCTTGACCTCTGTTGCCACTGACTTCTCAGAGAGGCACAGATAAACATAACAACGTCAGAAGGTAGCAGTGCTAGTGTGACACCATCAGCCCTGCCACCCAGCTAAGTAACCCTGGAAAGGTTCCGAACCTTTCTGTTACTCCCAAGTCTCTGCCTGTAAAATGCCAATAACGGGTGTGGGATGTCTGGAATTGAGTGTTCTTGTAGAAGAGATGAACCAGGGACAGACTTAGCTGACCTTTGTCATCCTGGTTTGGTCGTAACTATTTAGATTTTCCCTATAAATAGCAAGAAACCTGTAACAGATGCTTTTGTTGTTTTTTGTTGTTGTTTTGTTTTGAATCAACATCCTGAGTTAGAGTAGGTCTTTAGTTTATTTAAAATGCTACCTACCAGGGCTGAGAGGACAGCTTAATGGTAGAGCCTAGCATCTGCAAAGCCCTAGGTTTGATCCCCAGCACTGGAAAAAAAGAAAAAAATAACCAAACAAAAAGTAAAATGCTAACTTCACTCAATTTGTACTAACACTAAACTACTGAACTTCTTATATTTACCTTCTTGTCATGTTTATCTCTATTCTATATTCACTCCTGTTTTCAGCTAAATTTTACTTGTTAAAAAAACTATTGATCATTTTTAATCTAGACTAGAACCTTTGTCATGGAAAAAAGACCTTAAAATGTAAAAGAGTATCTTTCTGATACTGACAGGAATTCCACGTTTTGGCTCCTTTTCCTGCTTCTGGTCTTTTTTCATTTCTAAGGGCATACATGCTTGGTGCAATAAAAAGAAAATGTGAATATGATGTTTGTCTTTTGGATACATGTGAAGAATGAAGTTGTCTGCCACATTTTCAGTTATGGCATCTGTCCATTACCAAAAAATATATTTTCAGAATATTCTGCTTGTTTCCCAGTCACAGAGGAGGTGTGAGGCCCCTCCCCTAGCACACAGTGTCCCAGAGCAGAGGCTGGCCCCGCCTTCTCCCAGTTCAGAATCAGACACAAATCGAGTTAACCAGTGAGTCTTCAGATTGCCTGTTTCCTGTTCATTTTCTCTAGATACAAAAGAGACTCAAGGAGAAAATTCTTTCTGACCTTTTCATGTTTTGAGAGAGAGGTGCTTGGGACTGACTGTATTTCTGGTGCGCATTGCTTAACTGGGCTGGAGATCCTCTCATGTGACAGCACAGATCCCTTGTTTGGAATTTCTATTACTTTCTAGAACAGCATTCTGTACAGCTGCCAGCATGCCCTGGTCCTCTTGCTTCATATTACAGTGAACTGCTTCGTCAGGGCAGAATTCAGCCTTGCAGAGCTGGAGCTGGTCTGCTGACCTCATGCCACAGTACAGCATGTTCAAATCTGGGAGAAACCCGACGGTTCTCCAGCATATTCCTCCTCCTCCTCTACCTCCTCCTCCTCCCTCGCAAGCATGGAGCCCTCACTGTCCTCGGAAACCGTATGTTGTATATGTGTGTGTATCTGTCCTTTTTTTCTAAACCTCTTCCTCATTCCTGTAGTTTGGCTGCTTTAAGAGGGGCTAGTTGAAGAGATAGACACAGAGAATGTCCTGGGCTGCTGAAACTTTGCATTTTTCAGCAGTGGATCTTAGACAAGGGCATGTGCTATTTTAAGACTGAGGCTGGAGTAGTGGAAGATTGTACTGTTTCCTAATGGTTCGCTTTCCTCTTAGCTCTTTGTGGAGAAGCAGGCGCTGGGGCTGCACAGTATACTCAGACACCTAGTGCTCAGACTCCAGGCAAGGGCTTCTTCGGAATAGAATGGATCCCGTCCTCTCTTTCTCCGTGGCAGCTATGGAAATACGCGATTCCTTCCATGGACATGATAATGCTGTCTGCCTTTGGCAGTTTAGGGAAAAGCTTGGGTTAAGTTTCAAGATGCCATGCATGCATACCAAACAAATTTGAGTTAAAGCCAACAAGAAGTGTTTCTGACATTTTTTTTAAAAAAAGAAAGGTTATCATTCACCTGCTTGTTTTCAAAGTACTTTTCCCAAAGATATGCCAATTGTGTGGTTTATAAAGCAGTATATACTATGTCGGGGCGGAATCTGTGTCTTCGGACTAGCAGAACAGTCGCTGAGATTCAGCGCGGCTGTAAGATGATCCCACTTTCTGCAGCATAGCCAGCATTCTCACATTTCATCAAGACTCAGCCAGTTGCTGGGTTTCACCATGAATTTCTAGTCGGTTTTTTAAGTGAAACATGGAGAAAAATGCTAAAGCACAGCTGAGTCTTTGTGAAGTTTTCCCGATTCTGAATGTAATGTACATTAATAGTATGTGCTATTGAGCAGTTGGATTTAAGATCTGAGTGTGGTTTTCACTCTGAAGTGTGATATTGAATTATACTTCTGGTTGGTAATTTAAATGCCAGCTTTATTAACAGATTTGTGTGTCTGGTCTCTACCCTCTTGTTCTGTTTGTTCTCAATCTTGGAATCAAAAGCCCTGAAGCATCTCTTGTTTGTTCCAAGGTTATGAGAGGTCAGTTTACTTACCTGTGTTTCAATAAAACCACAAGCCCGGGGTAAATGGGGTGATGAGAAGGAAAGAATTCATAGGACAGCTCTAAATCAGTAGGGGTGGAGACTGACAGAAAGAAGTTAACTCTTTTTTTCCTCCATTAATACAGTGAGGGGAAAGGTGAACATGAAACTACACACTTGTTGATTTTTTTTCTCTAGTGATTAACTAACAACAGTAGTGTTTCTAAAGCACACAGTACTTGAGTACTCCTTGCTCCCTCCCTGTGTTTCTTACTCAGATTCATAATAAACTGGTAAACTATTCCCATCAAAACAGAGATTAGAATTTTCAGAAATGAGGTACTTGCCGTACCACCTGGCATTCCTAATAGGATTATCTACACGTATTAGTGCTGTATAGATTGGGATTATGTACATGACCTACTAGGTGGTTTTGTAGTGTTGGTTGATTGGGTGTGGGAAGGTTGGGGTTTTTTGTTTTTGTTTTTCCAATAACTGAGGGCTGACCCTAGGATTTTATGCATGCTAGGAAAGTACTCTGCCACCACACCACTTCCTTATCCCTTCTTTTTTTTTTTTTTTTTTTTAGGTTTTTTTTTTGGGGGGGGAGACAGGGTCTCGCTTTGTGGTTCAGGCTGGCCCTGAGCTCAGCCTCAAACTCACATCACAATCCTCCTGCCTCTGCCTCCCGAGTGCTGGGATTACAGGCGTGAGCCACCACGCCCGGCACTGTGGTATGTGGTACTGGTTGCTGCTGGGTGTGGGTCTCAACACCCAGTATTGTTATGTGGTTACCGGGGAATCG